>JAOTRI020091337.1:0-15604 GCA_028564885.2 Zoanthus sanctaehelenae
CAAAATGCTCCGGTGTTGGATCGCTATTCACCTTATTATAATGCAAGTTGTTGTTAAGTTGCCCTAACATTTTATCTAGATATATATATATATATATATATATATATATATTATCTAGATATATATATATATTCTCGACAACCATTTACGGAGTTCCACATTTTATCAAGTGTCGAGGGTAATATGCCGAGAGTCAAGGGTAAAATGTCAAAAATGCATTTTAACTTTTTTTACCAGACAACGATTTTAAAATTTGCTCTTACTAAACTTTAATCTTTAGAAAAAAGGAAAACAATTATTAAAGAAAGAGGAAGTGTTAGAAAAAGAAGAAAGAAAACTTCCAACGAAGATTGTTAGACCAAACATTCGGCATTCTCCTAAACCATCTTCATGGCAAAAATGTTCATCGACGGACGAGGTTAACTCCATCACATCAACAAAAAGTCAAGGCCTAAAACCTGTTGCGCGTGGAAAACCTTTAAATCTACAAAAACAGAAAAAGGTAAATTTGAAAGAAGACAAATTTTAAAACCTAGTTGCTCTTTAAGTACGATCCAGGTCTATCAGTCTTTAGATCAGTCTTTATAAAGTAAGCCCGAAATAAGCGAAGCTCTGATTGGCTTAGTTCCGTTTTATAAAACTGAATTAAAATAACCTAATGACGTCACGCAATGCAAAAGAAGGTTTTCTGAAAAGTTATTTTTTAAAAGGAACGGTGCAGTTATGCTTGTGTTTCTAGACAAAAGTAGAAAATGCTATGACGCTTTCCCTCAAGACTTTTTTCGTTTTCCCTAGGGGGATTGGTGATGAAATTATTAGGAGACAAAAGTAATAAAGTTTTTGGATTTAAAAGTACCCGATGTTACACTCAAAATCCTTCTAATTCTAAATTCTAAAACAACTATCCGCTAAAGGGAGGAGGATAGCGGTGGATACATGTCCGACCCTGAGTGTGATAGTTCTTATATTTACCAAAATAACGGGATGACAATACAATAGAGACTTTAAGAAACGAGAACGGGAGCAAAGACGACAGCAGTTGTGAAAAATCTTGTTTCTTAATTACGTTTTCCGTTTTAGATCATCGATAAGTATACTTTTTCTTTCAGACTTTGCTTAAGATACTTGAACAGTAAAAGGAAAAATGTTCATTCTCTAAGGTACTGCTCACTCTAATATTATGAATATTTTTAGATTAAAACTGACGGCAATGAAGCCACCGGTCAAGATGAGGAAATGAAGAAATTTAAAGAACTTTTCCCTGAATTAGAAGACGCAACATCTCTATACGTTCGGGCGCAGGTAAGTCGCTGTGCTCTTTTCGCGCTAATAATAAATCACATACGATAACTATTAGCTAGGCGGGAGTTCAACGGTAATATTATTAGCACTGACTAACTGAAAACTATATACTTACTAAAAAAACGAATATAAATCTTTGCAGGCTAAAAACAAGAAGACCAGTAACTTACCTTGTGATAACCGCAAGAGCCCGTTTGCCAGCAAGACCTTTACAAAAGGTTGTAAATCTGCGCCTCGAAAGAAAGAGGGAGAGCAAAAGAACATAGATTGGTTCGATTCAGATGCTGTATTTGGGTTTGGACAAGAGGATGAATGATATTTTTTACCCTAAAGATATACCCGTAGGACCTAATCAAGTAAAAGTGAAAACTGGACTGTTGCTATATACGGATGCCTTAGATAAACTAAAGAAAATCCTAAAGTGAACGATTCTTTGACTGGTTGCAACAAAAAAAGGCGTATCACATTTGATTTGTCTGAGTTTTTTTAATATAACAGTCAAAATTAAGAACCATTTAGATACTAATGAAGTATATTTTGCGAGTTATTTCTCCTAAACATTTTGTAAGCGAGGTTGTCATAGTTTATGAATTTCAGAAAAAAAGGTTTTTCCTTGCCTTTTGAATTTTTTTTGTGAGTATTTATGTTCATGTAGTCACACTATATGGTCAGGGTTAAAACAGTTGAATTTTCCAGTCGGTACAACAAATTGCTTAAAGTTTGCAAGAGATTCTTAACCCGGAACAACGTTATCGTTACACAATAAATAAAGGATTTTAGTAAAAATGAACCCGAAAAGGTAGTATGTTGTGCCAGTGCAACCTTTCTTTCAAGCTAGTATAGTTTTCTTACAGCATTTTCAAACAGATAAGGTGAGCTATAAATCCTACCCAATCACTGAATCAGCACCTTCCAAAGATTAATGGTTTTATTTCAACATATATCAGAGTAAGTTTAACGGACGTCATGGTAAGTCAGGTTGGCATGGTGGTCATCGCTCGCGCTTCTCAACTCTACGACCCGGAATCGACTCACCAGCACCGGGGTCCGCATATGGGGGGGAGGTTTTTTAATCTCTATTTGACTTCGAGGGTTTTTTTCCGGGTACGTTGGTTTTCCTCCCTCCTTGACGCTGTGCTTAGAGGTCATGCATAGTCCGTATAGCGGCAGTCAGGGGGCGCCTTTATATGCTTTTGGTTCGACCTTGTTGAGCTGCGCTGCCTCTGTACTTTGAGGCGGTGATGAGTGCGAGTCATATTTATATTGTTATTATTGTTATTGTTATTGTTATTATTATTATTATTACTATTATCTTGAAATATCAATCTAACGCAGACCGGCTCATATCCAGCTAGTAAAAGTTTGAGGATAGATCAGAAAACAATACGGATTTCTGTTTTTACACTTTTGTATCAGCTATCAGTATATATTTAGTATCACCGAACTAGTGGACTATTGCAAATCCAGCATTTTGATTGGCTACGCTACTAGAGGTCTATTAGTAATAGTCATCGAGTAGCGAAATTCGCCGGTTTTGAAAGCCGGTTATTGCCTTTTTTTGCCGGTTATTGCCTTTATTTGCCGGTTATTGCTTTTTCTGTCCAACTAGATAGGTGATACTAAAACAATTAGACCTCTAGGCCTCATGGACTACGAGTTTGAATAGTCAATTCGGCCTATGGCCTCATGGACTATTACTCGTAGTCCATTCGTCCTCGAGGTCTAATTGTTAATTAGAGTAAGGTTTATGGTACCTTGGCAATACGGCCACGGTTTATTCTTACTTGAATGTACTTCCGCTGACCTAATAAATTGTAGTCGCGTTCCGCATTGAGCACTCTGCAAACTACTCAATCTAAGACAAAAAAGAAGATATCACTGACAAAAATCATCAATTAAAGTTGGAGTATATAAGTATTAGTCACTATCTTTTACCTTCGTAATATGCTTAATTTCCTTAAACTATTGAATTAAAAGGGAACTTAAGTGTAAAATAGAAAACTTAATCATTTCGGTCCCAGTCGTATTACTAAATTCTCCCGACTTGTTCCTATATACTTGTCAATGCGCAACTTTGAGAGAATTTTACTTTAAATCTTGAGTAGTTTGCTTCGTTTGATCAGTTGTCAATTACTCATTACCAAATGGTTTATTTTATATGTGTTTTGTAAGGAGAAGTTGGGTGTTGATAAAAGATTGGGACTGAAAGGCTTAAGAAAACTTTATACCTGCGAGGAAATACGCATGCGTACCGTTCTTTTCGCTATTCGTGGCAAAAATATCAAACATGTTTCATATTTCGTTTATCTGTCACAAGTGACAGGAATACCGTAAGGATTCCCCGCATACATAACGGTACAAGGCTTGCCTCGAATTGGTCGACAGATAAATCATAATAAAAAAAATTTGTTTACAGTATTTGTCTCATCATGAAACGTGGCTGAAATCTGACAAACACAAAGGATGTGAAAACTGTTCGCTGAATAAAATCATCTTTAAATTCACAGTTGTAATCAACTTAATTCCAAGCACCTAACGCTTACAACTAAAGTTGTTTTTGAAAGCTGGTAACCTTAAATAAATAAATACAAACCTATGTAAATAAAATTAAAAAAAAGAGATGGTAAAGTTGCTTTTGAAAAATGCGATTCCCTGATAATAATAACCAGTAATGTTAAATAAGGTTTTGTGAAATAATGGAAGTTTTACCTACAACGTATGGCACATTATCTCTTTTTTTTTCAAAGTATTGAAAACCGATTTGATTTTTTGACAGACATGTTTCGGGAATAGAAACCCATCAAATTAGTTGTCATGACTAAATAAAGGTCAAACCTTTGGTATTTTAACTATCAACTTTTAAGACATTAAATGATTCTCTTGTAGCCAAGCCTCTGGCTTCAGTGTTGGAAGAGATTGAAACAAAAATATTGTAATAGAGACCTTAGGCAACGACGATAGCGACGCCGACGACGACGGCAGAGACAATAGAAAGTACAATAACTGCACGTTGGAGTGCAGCGAAAGGAGCACGTGCACAGAAATGTTGCTAAAATTAAAACGTAAAAACACCTTTTAAATAATTTGAGTAGTCGAGACTACCAGGAAGTCACATCAAAAGCTTCCTATGAAATTGTTAAGCTTCATGGAGAAACATTTAATCGTTTCTCTATTCTCAAAGCGTGAAGCAAAGAAATAAACTGAAAGATTCCTTAGACACTGATACGTCATACATATTAACTTCCATATATGTAAACCCAATTGCAGTAAAATCGCTTTGCCATTGGTTTAAAAACAATGGCCTTTAATTTCAATTGTTTTTGAACCAATTGCAAAGTGTGCCACCCACACAAAGTAACAAAGGGTTAACCAGAAAGTTGATTCCTCGGAACCATCCTCGTTCACGTCCTCATCGTCGTTGCTTAAGGTCCCTAATACCTTACTTATTATAGATAGAGGAAAATAGTAAATAACTTATAACTAAAAGTTATGAAGGCGAATACCTTAATTCATGAAATTGTAATAGAGGATATCTTATTGTAGGAAGTTATCGGATAGGATATACATTATTACATGAAATGACGGCAGAGAATACCTTATTAATATAGTTATGAAAGCGAAAACCTTAACACATGAAGTGATGAAAGTGAATACCTTATACATGAAAAGATGATAGATAATATTTTATAGCAAGAGATTATGATAGGATAACTTATTACATGAAATTCAAAAGTGAAAATCTTATTACATGAAATTATAATACAGAATACTTTTTAACATAAAATCATGACAGGATACCTTATTACATGAAGTTACAAAAGTGAAAACCTTATTTCATGAAATGTTGATAGGGAATACCTTATTATAATAAGTTATGAAAGAGAATACCTTATTATCTACTATGATAGGGAATAGTTTTTTACATTAACGTACTTGCAATACTTACAAGTAATTTTAATATTACCAGATACAAAAGTTTTCAAGTGTCGCGAGCCGGAGACAATAATTTGATGAACAAAAAAAATTGATTCACAATCTTGAGGAATAGCATCACATTGGACTTGTCTTGTAAATGCCCTATTGTCAGTTACTTTATGTGAGCGAAGAAAAACGTAACTGGTTATATTGAAACCAAATGAGATGTCTTACTAAAAGCCCCTAAAAGACATTGAATGCATTTTACTGTGTAGAAGACGAAGTAAATATTTCGCAAAAACCTCATGAAATAAGGTAGAAACCATATGATAAAACTGAAAACTAGGTTTTTTTATTCCACGAATTAACATCAAACTTTATAACAAAGAATCTATAATTTGGAAAGTATCAACAAAAAAAAACATTAAATTTGCGAAACTTGTTCAAGGAATCGAGTCGGATTTGTACATTTTGGATTGCTTCTCCGGCAACAAAAAACTACGAAGAATAGTCTTAGCTTTTAAATATGTTAAAATTTTGATCACCATAAAAACATTTCGATTATCCACCAAAGACCTAACAGTTATCTTTTCATGGTTTAATTGAGCTAAAAACAAAATTTCTCATTAACCTTATGTCACAAAACTAACGTAATTACCAAATATAAACACGACAGAGAGAAATTGGGAGATTACCAAGTGGGGATCGATATAAGCGTTTTCCAAGTTTTCCAACCAAGATTCTAAAAGCCATAAATCATAAACATTATTTTCCTTTACAAGTTCAAAAGATTTTCAGTAATGTATTTTAACAATTATCAGTAAAAGAACTAAGTCTTTCATATAGAAAACCCGAATGGAAAAAAATGTGTACAATCAAATACAAAAGTGCTGCAATTTGCAAACAGTTTTGTAAACTCATCGTTTTGGGTGTTTTGTAAAACATTCTTATTTTGCACCCTTCTTGGAAAAGAAGGAGACAATGAGTTATTTGATCATTCCCTAATCTCGTACAGATAAGTTTCCTCAAAGCTTCAAAAGCACTAAATCTGCCCCACCCTCACCTTCCCTGTTAAATTATGATTGATACATAAACACGTCACTGTCTGTACATATAAAGTATTCATTGAAATAAATAATATAATTTGTGCATCTTGTAATTTTAGCGTGATATTGCACGTACTAATGGATTATGATACAAACCTTAGGCAAGAGATCTTCACAATGTACAGACATTGTGTTTTCAGTTAGTCGGAAGGAGTCTGAAGAATTTAAAATGGCAAAGAGAAAAGGACGAAAACGTGAGGTTCAGTCTTTTCTAACCTGACGATATCTTGAACTTATTTTTCATCACCATCAACTTTCCTTCGTTTTGATTTGGATTGTCTGTCGTCTGTATCTACGGGTAGGTGATCGTTTTGTTGAGGAGAAGCGATAGTGTGAGCAACAATGCTTGCTTGCTTGGGCAACGACTCACTCACTTGTCGGCCACCGTAAATAGTCCCTTGTTGGGTTAATGGTACAACTCCCCTTCCCGGTACAATCCCGATAGCTGCCATAAGTAATCCGTTACCAACATTACTCTGTGGAACGAGAGCTCCTGGAACGAGGGACTGGGGATGAATCGCTCCACCAAGAAAGGTGGCAGGCAAAGCTTGGTAATGGGACACCTGTGTTGGTACGTTTGAAACAAGAGGGACTCCTTCGGAATTTAAGCTAGTTGATATGTGAGTTCCCTGTGAACTCGATGCTTGGGTTTGGTAAGCTCGTGTGGCTTCTGTGACTGTCAGCGACTCTGATTCCGATGTACGTTCAGACCACGGATGCCGAGCTGCATCACTAGACACACTCCCTACAGAAAAGGTTGCCCCTGTGGCACCACTTGAAACAGTAACTGGCATTGAAGGGGCTCCAGGGACTGCAGTTGCTGTAGATGGAGCTCCTTGACTAATAACCGTCACATTACTGGAGAGGTAAGCTGCAGCTGCGTGGGACAGAAAAATACAGACGTCCCCGACCTTAAGAGGCTGGCAGTGAAGACTATACCTGGCCTGTGATTGTTCTGGCCGACACGAGGACCACCCTTGGCCATAGACAAAAAATGGATGCTCTACAGGACAGTTGAGGGTAACCTGATTATATACAAATAAACATTTCTTAGGAAAAAAGTGAATCTACCTTTCTTTCTTGCTATGATTACATTACTCTTGATAAAGGAAACTTCTGGCAAAATATTGGTCGGGGATACCAGCAGTGTTTAGGATACTGCATCAGGTTCACTAACAAATACACCACTGTAATATAATAAATAAAAGCGGACGGCAATTTTCACTTCGGGTCAAGTTAGCAGATTTTCGTAGCTCTGGAGTAGTGCAGTTGGTTTCGAGTGTTCCTAAGTTATACACAATAAAAGAGCTTGAAATGGCAGAGGTTTTTATCATTATTACTTTGAGATTTATTTTATTATTACAATTCATCCTACCTGTGTATCTACCTTACACCAGTGATCTAATATTAACCTAATCCCCAACCCTAATTCTTACCCCAAACGTAACCCTAATCCTAGGGATTTAAGGTTAGGGGTATTATTAGATTTACGGTTATCGTTTCACCGTTTCACAGCTGTTTTGCAGCTTAACAGTGCATTTTTCACTACGATAGAGCCTCGGACAATTGTACATACATAAAACGGCAAAATGTTGTCATCATACCTGCTGCTTTGTACTATCCACTGAAAACGTAACCATAGCAATTCCGTTCTCGCCCTCATTTACTAACACAGCTGTACTAGTCTCCAGTTTTAGATCTGGAAATAACTTGGTGCTTTGAACAAAGTCTTCAGTAGTAAGATCCTCCACTCTCTTCAAGTCCCCACTAGCAAGCTGAATAATCGAACCTTTGGCAAATGGTGGGGGATACTGCCCCTGAGGCAATGGGATTCCACTCAGGTGCTGGAACACACCGCTAGGAATCTGCTGGTATCCACCATAGACTGGAAAATGATTTTGTTGAATTATCCCCACTGGAAGGGATACATTTTGGCCAGGAGTAAGGTATCGTTGAGTTGCCGATAATGATGGTTGGACTAAGTTCATTGGCTGTGTTATAAAAATCCCCGGTTGCTGGTGTGCATCTTGCGTGTGTGACTCCCCAGTTGCTGTTGGTTGACTTGTTGCTATTTCTGCTAATCTAGATAAATTAGCATGCGCAGCCAATGTGTGAGTTGGAATACTTGCAGCATTTTCTCCATTTTCTGGAGAGGTTACGCTAACTACCAGTCTTGGAGATTTCCAGCGTTGACCAGTTGTTGTGGGAAGAGGGTTGACTTCAGTGGAACTACACAGTTTTGGTACTTCATTCTGATGAGTCTCTGATAATTACAATAATTTTAAATTACTTTATATATAAATCATTTTAAAACATATTTATGCAGGTACAATGCAAACTCTTTCTTGAAAAACCTTAATGAATAAACAATTATATTGCACAATTCAACTTTCTAGCCAAAGTAAAACCAGCAAAGAAAATACCAGAAAAAAATCCTAAAATTTTGTCTACATAAAAAAAAAACAAAAAATGCAATTAAGAGTGTGTTTGTAAAATTGTTCAAACTTTTCCTACAAAATCCAAGTCAAGAGTTTTTTGATAGGCTCTCAAGGGATGATAACTACGCATGCGCAGCTTAGGCACCAAGAGAGTGGTTATGCAGTGCTGATGAGCTCTAACAAGAGTGAAACAGCTGTCCACTGCTGCCACTCTCTTGGCGCCTAAGCTGCGCATGCGTAGTCATCATCATGGCTTTCAAGGGCTTGTAGGAAAATTACTTGATCTTCCAGACCCTGTTGTTCATTAGTGCTGAACCAGGGTTAAATGGTTAGCTCATGGTCTTGTTTCTAGTCTTACAAGGAGAGATTTCAGCTGTAATTTGGGGATTAACAAGAATTTTCCTAGAAACATCCCAAGAGTATTCATAAATAATGTTCTACTATGTGCATTTCACTAAAGAAGGATGGGCCATTAAGGGAGTATATCTTCCGCGGACAAGTTCTGGACAACGTTGATTCACATCCATATTTGGGTGTACAATTAAGTTGTAAATTGAGGTGGAAAGAGCACACAGAAAATATTACAGCCAATGCCAACAAGATGTTGGGCCTGATGAAACGAAATTTCTGGTTCTGCACAGAGGATGTCAAGAAAACCCTGTATACAACAATTGTAAGACCAAAATTAGAGTATGCAATACCAGCATGGGATCCTCATTACAACTGCGATGTTGAGAAGTTAGAACGAGTACAAAGATCTACTGCTCCATTTTGCACAGGAGATTACCGATATACATCCAGTCACAAGTATGCTTCAAAAATTACAACTGCAGCTTCTTAAAAAGAGGAGAAAAATCTCACGCTTGACATTTCTTTATAAAATCGTGCATAATATTGATATAGATGTAATACTGATGTGTTAATAAGACTCTTATTTTGAACTACTAAGGAAAAGCGGACAAGAAATAGTCATAAGTTTAAATTACAAGTCCCAATAAGCACTAAAAATGTATTTAAATAATATTCTTTCTTTAGGGAAGGTACGTTTATTATTGGGGGGAAGGAGGGCTGGAGCATGGGAGGGGAGGGTCATTACACAAATTTGCAAGCTAAGGGGAGGATCACATCTTTTACTTAAAGCTAATCAAGGGGAGGGTCATCCTAACTTTAACAACGTAATTTGATGCTTTCTTGATCTTTAATTTTACACGTGAAAACGGAATTATCTCAATTGATTATCATCATTAAGTAGCTTTGTATGTATAAGTACTCAGCAGCGGAAAATCACTATTTTCAGCGTATTTGATAACAAATGTCAATGTACAATTTTGCAAGTTATCTTAAAATCAATATGAGCAAGTTTATAAAAGTCCTTAAAAGTTAATCTGAGCCCACGAGACAAAGTTGCCCCGCTGTACTCTGGTTCGTTTACTTCCATAACAAGAGAGGTTCAGTTGTGGCATCTGTTACTGCATAACGTCCCTCTGAGAAGTCACTTGACTCATTAGAAGCAGAAGTAACCATCTATATAACATTGTCCGGCTGGAAGCAGAAGTTACCATCTATACAACATTGTCCGGCTGCGTTGCCAGCGTGTTTGGTCCTTGTGGTGTAGTGGTTAACACGTCGGACTAGTAAACCGAAGATCATCTTGTGATTAAGTCTTGTGATAAAGATTAAGTTCACATAACTTAAGAGTATATAAATGGTCAGTATTGTATAGATTGTCCCTGTGAACGTTGTTGTACTCTCGTTGTTGTCGCAGTTGCCTTGTTGGTCAGTTTTGGCTTTCTTTTTCTTTTTTCGAATGGCGATTTGAGCTAGATGATTGACATAGTCAGTGACTAGCTTCTCGGACACAATGCATTCGTTCGAAAACTTCTTAATTGCCTCACTATCTCGACATTTTAATTCTCCTGCCTCGAATTTTCTTTTGATCTTTACCCTAGGATGAAAGTCGTCCGATGTACGATAGTTCGTCGGAGTCTGTAATAAGGGAAGGTTGAGGAATTCGGGGAGCCTCGTGTAGTCGGGATATGATCGTGGTGTTGGTTTGGGTTCAGAGCTGATAACCTCGTTTTCTTTGCAAAAGTCACATAGTTCGCCACTTTTTTCTTTACACATGCACTTTTTCTGTATTCTATGTACAAATTTCTCCCTTTTCACAGTGGTTGTTTTCTAACAACTCAAGTTTTGTAAAATAGCCATGGCCAGGGATTGAAGACTTGAAGCCTGGTAGTATTGCAGCATATAATCGTGGTTGATAAAAAGTAGGTTTTCTGGCTTATCCACAAGAAATGCCGATTTAAAGCCTTGCGGTTCTGGGGAATCATCAATGCGAAGACATACACTTTCGGACACCGCCCAAGCATTTTTTCCATTTTTTTTTGTTGATGGTAATCGAGTTCTGAAGACGTAAGGGACCTTACTTCTTCCTCTGACAAGCCTTGTAACGGCTTGTAAACCTGCCACTTAAGGCTTCCTCCGCCACACAGGGCATCTCCCATACAAGCATTCAACCGTTCAGGTTAAACACCTACATGCTATGCACGATGAGCGAGAACAGATTAGCATCACTTGCACTAATGCATATCCACTACAACATGCAAATAGACCTTGAAGAAGTGGTAAAACTATTTGCTATCAAATTTGCTTTGACACTTAATGTTACTTTGGCCTCTTGTTGTGATACGGACTGTTTACTATTTATTATTTTACCAATAATGCTCTAGCTTTTGTATAGTAGGGAATTAAGGGACTTACAAAACTAGAGCGATTCAAACTAATGTTTAATTAAAAATGCTTTTTCTTCCCTACCCCCACCCTACACTAACGTTTTTTGTCAGACAAATGGATATGACCCCCCCCTGAAATACTCCAGCTATAGGCCTGAAATGCTACCCTTGAAACTAAAATTATCCATGCAGTTTTTGTTTGTTAAAAATATAAAAATGTGATTTGAATATTTTATGACTTTTGCAAGCCCTGCATGTTTGAAATTCATGCTGCGTATATTTGAATGTTGCGAGAAAAATTATCTTTAATATATTTATATAGGGGTTGGGGGGGGGTGAAGGTTATGAGTATTGTTGGTACTTTTCTGGGAAAGGTCATTAATTTAGTTTTAAAATAACTGGGGAGAGTTTAACATTTTTATGGAAAAACTGCTTTGAATTCTCCAGCCCTTCCCCCCCCAGTAATAAACGTACCTTCCCTTAGTGTGATGGTTTAGTAAGGCTTTACTAACTCAATAAAGATGAAGCAATAACCGTTAACCTTTTCCCAAAAAAATTTCTATTTGAGTTTTTGCTTAACCCAGGGTTTAACTCAACCAGCCTTTGAACAACTGAGCCCAGGAGTTTTTCAGGGAAAATTTCAATAGCATGTTCAAATTCCAGCAGTAGCATCATGTAAAACATTTCGCCTATCATTTCATGGCCTGGTACAAACATATGTGTCACAAAACCTGCAACACAATCTAAGGTCTTAACCTGCCTGTGAGAACTCTCACAAACTTTGCTAAGCCTTTTAACAGACAATGAAGAAATATAAAAATAATGACGAGAACATGTTTTAGAGTTTTAAAAACTGATATTTCGGTTGTCATCTGACAACCATCTTCAGAGTATATTAAAAGTAATTTAATTAATGCTATTTTTATCTAGCTCAACAGTGTCTAGGGAATTGATTGACCTTGCTCGTTTAGTGTTGGCTTTTGTTCTTTTATAAATAATGCTTCAGCTAGACAGCTTTCTTTTCATATACAGTAATTATTAAGACCATCACTTAGAATTGAAAAATGCTATAAGAAAAGAAAGCTGTCTGAAGCATTATTTATAAAAGAACAAAAGCCAACACTGAACGAGCAAGGTCAATCAATTCCCTTGACACTGTTGAACTAGATAAAAATAGCATTAATTAAATTACTTTTAATATACTCTGAAGATGGTTGTCGGATGACAACCAAAATATCAGTTTTTAAAACTCTAAAACATGGAATGGCTTCTCGTCATTATTTTTATAGTTCAATTGTATGCCCGAATCAATATATACAATGAAGAAAATTATGTCTCTACTTGATACTTTCGCTAACGTTTTCAGCAATAACTGAAGCACGAACTTAAGATTTGACATTGTGAAGCGAGAGGCATTACTGTACTGACCCCAAGTTAAAAAAGCATAATGACAGCAAAATGAGGTTTTTACCACTCTGGGCCCTATTTCTAATATAAATTTCAAAATATAAGTTAGTGGATTGTTTTAAAGTCTACCTTTGCTGAATCTCAAATATATGCAGGCCAACAAAATCAAAAAAAAATTTTGGATTCAGCTAGGTTCCCTTTAACAATACACCATTTTAGAGTTCCCGAAAGGTAACCAAGCTTTACATACAGTAAAACTGAGGTTTATGGTGAGCTGACATAGTTAGAGAAGTGGAAATAATTATCAAAAGCAAGAGTTTCTACTTCTCTAACTATGCAGGTCACTCTAAGCCTCAGTTTCATGTAGAAGCTTGGTTACCTTTCAGGAACTGTATTGATCACATGTTTGAATCAAAGGATTGAATTGAAGAATATACAAGTGCAATTAATTCTGGGTTGGTGCAAGTAATACGTACATTTTCAAAGCATTGTGATCACTCATTGCACCCACTATTTTTTTATTTCAAACATACAAAATTATTGATTAGTTTCTAAAAATTTAGAAATTGAAATCATACCATAATTCTTATTTCCATTCATCTCAATGATTTCATGAAGGTGTTTATTATGTGAAGCATTTTCATCATCATAAGATTGTTGATTCTCGTCTGAAGGAGTTGATGATGACACTGATTCAGAGCAATGTAGCTGTGCATCTATAAATAATGATAAAAACTAAATCCTTTACGAGCCTCATGGCCCATGGAGCCAGTGTTTATCTCCAGTTTCTGTAGTGTTAAGCAGATGAGAGTCTTAGACTCCTCTTGGATGGAACACTCATACATCGCAACTTAGCTCCAAGCGGATGGAAAGCTGAGTTGGCTTCGGTGGAAAAGAAGGTCACACAAATATATATATTCAAATCTCAGCAAAGTGCCGGGGTTGAACTGGGAACCTTGTGGTTGGGAAGCAGGGATATTACCAACTGCACCAACCATGTCCACCCATAATTAAATAATGATAAACAATACAGAATACTTAGTATGGTTCATTTTGTTTGTAAAGCATTCATTCTAGTGGTTCCTGCATTACTTGTTGAAAAAATGATTGACTTATTATGATCCAAAAATGATTGACATTAGAATCCAAGTGGTTGGCAAAGTTGGTAAGATCTCTGCTTTTCAACCACAAGGTCCCTCCAGTTCAATCCTGGCACTTTATTGAGATTCAAATTTTTGTGTGACCGTCTTTTCTGCCAAAGCCAACTCAGCTTTCAATGCATCCTTCCATGGTAAGTAAATGAGTACCAGCATCTGCTGGGAGCTAACCTGTGATGAATTAGTGTCCCGTCCCGGGGGAGTCAGGCTCTCATCTGCTTAACACTACAGAATCCAGGGATAAGAGCTGGCCCCATCGGCCAATAGGGTCGTAAAAGGATTTTATTGTAGCTTTCAATTTAGTTCAAATGGGTGCTGTATTTAATCTTTTTAGAACTTAAGTTTTAGCAAAATAATTGGTAAATCTTCCTAACTGACTGTCTCTCACATTTAGTGCATAACATGGTGTTCCGAAACTGAGTAGTAAATGAAACTTGTTGCAATAACCTATGTTTAGCTTTAAGTACGTTCTAGCTAACAATAGACTGAAACAGTGTATTATTTTGGTTCAGTATTTTTGATTTTCCAAACTCTTCATTATTCAAACTATTTGCCAAGATCCTGATGAGTTCAGATAATTTGGGTCTAAAAAAAATTTCAATTATTTAATCTTAAGAACAAAAACCATGTGCACGAAATAATAAATGTTAAAAGGGAAAGAAGAAGCGATGACGACTGAGGAAGACATGGAGATTTCAGGTGGAGAAAGAGAGTAGGAGCGTTGGTCTGAAAAGGGAAGATGCAGTGAATCGAGCAAGATGGAGAGTGGGAGTGGGAGAGATTACTGGTAGAGTGGGGTAAATCTGGTCACCCTTGTTTACACTGAGGGATAAAACCGGATCAAAACTGGATTGGTGATGATGATGAAAAGAATATATGGTGATTAAAAATAAATCCTTTACATAGAGACACTAGAGACTCAAGGAAGGCATGGCTGAAGGAATAATATTTACCAAGCTCTTATGGTTCTCATTTTCAGAAGTTCAACGAATGTACTTCAGCTCTTATCATCAAGAGGAAGTGCTATGCAAGAAGCTAGTAAACTGCATATGTAGTGCAATTACTCTCATTTTGTATCACACAATTGACACTTCTAATTACTGGATGTGCGACATGATTAGGCATAAATAGATTGTGCTTGGCAACTTTTGAGCAACTTTTGACGTTTTGAGCAACTTTTTGGCCGACCAGCAACCTATGGCAACTTTTACCTAAAATGGCATCCTTTGTTCCTTTGTGCAACAAATTAGTATGAAATCAATCAAAACCAGCAAAAAGTCTTCATTTCATTCCTTTAAAAGCATTGTTTTATCTATTAAGATTTTGTTTTGGCGAACGGATGGTCGGAAAGTGTCCACAGGATCTGGACAACTGGTCAGCAGTTATTGATAGCGGGCGCTTGAACATCCAGCGGGTATCCGCCGAAACTATAATTGCCATCGGCCATATTGCTACGGTGTAAGTAATACTTCCACATTGGGCAGGTCTAGTGAAGCGGCTGTTAGTTATTCAACCAAGTTCAGCATCTGCTGAGAGAGTCTTCA
>JAOTRI020091348.1:0-15600 GCA_028564885.2 Zoanthus sanctaehelenae
CTTGTAGTATTTTGACGAGCCCAAAGGGCGAGTCAAAATACACAGGACGAGTAAAAATATCAGCCATACTACATACTCAACTGTCTAATAAGTGATTTATTATCCAATCTTTTATTCGTGAAAAAGTAGAACTAAATATATACTGCCACGCGCGCTGCTAAATATTTGTACTCGCCCTAGACCCTCTCATGTTGTTATTTGTACGGTTATTCGTGCAGTTGGATAATAAACTAAATTAGTTTCCATCTATGAATAAGGTCCATAATTCCTTGCTAAGTGGTCAGACTTTTTACTCACAGAGCTTTAACAACTTAGTGAATAGACCATCCATTAGCGAGTGTGTGTGTGTGTGTGTTATCTTTAAGAACCAAGTGCAATAAATGTACCTACCAAGTGCAAGATCTAGTGCAAAGCTATTATCAGAACTGAGAATAGCTTTGTACTGCTACTCCTAGAAAATAATAATTTCAGGTCTGCTCAATTTTCCGCCCTAAGATGTGACTAGTTGAATATATATATATTTTTTTCTTCGTCTCTTTTTCCCGCACGCATGTACAGCTATAATTTATGCTACATGTGTACCTAAAGCCTATATAACTCGGGCGATCAGTGGAAGACCTTAAGTACCTAAAGCCCTTTTTTTCTTATCCGTTTTACTTCTCTTCCTTGACGTATTATATAATATGTGTAAAATTTATTCAGCAATTCGTTGCCAGGTCATAAAGATGTGAGGCACGACTAATGCCAACATAACTTCATATGAGTTCAATAGCTCAGTGAATATGGCAACTCACTTGTAATCAGGTTCCTGTTTGGGAGTCTGGCTCATAAAATTCTTCGTTTTAAAGCCCTTACCTGTTTGCTATTAGCCACCTGGCTAGTTTGTAGCTTATTAATCCAAAAGCACAACACAAATAAAACGAATTTATCATGTTTTCTTAACAGGAGGCTAGTATAAGTGAAAAAGACTGGGTCGGAAGAATTAAGTCCGACCTTAAGAATAGGTTCTCAACCGTGTTTAAAACGGTAAGTTTCAGATATATTTCGATGATGTATTTGTGTATACAGATGTACAGATTTCAAGCTTAGCAGAGTTTTATCAGGTAAAATTTCCTGCTTAAAAATATTCAATGATGTATTTTTGGTATGATTTTCAAATGACAAACTGGAAATTTTATAATTGGGATGCTGTTTCAAATGCAGTGGTAGCAACATTTAGAGAAAATTTAAGTCTTACATCGTTGCAAATGGCAGTCCTTCTTTGGAATAAATGATTGGGAGATAAATAAAAAAGCGCGGTTATAGAGTGGTAAAGTGTGACGTCACAAAAAATCAAAATTTGTGATCTTGTGGAATTTTTTAAGATCATCCGAGAGATGAAGAATTGAATGTATCCTTGCTAAAAATAAGCATCTTGGTGCAAATTGCCGGCGACATATTACCACAGTTACGCACTAATGACTCCATACATGTCCTTCTAAAAATGACTTGGTTCCTTACGTTATGAACCAAGCCAATTTAACAAGGATTTGTATGGAGTCATCAGAGCATAACCATGGCAATATCTCATCACTAATTGGTGGCTAAAAGCTAAATTTCGGCTTGGAGGCAATTTTCATCTTGTGTTTTCTAAATATAACTACAGATTTAGTGATTTTACAAATTAACGTTTTGTGACGTCATCACTTTAGTACTCTATTGGCGAATCTTTGACGACGTTTCGATTACATTCTGCTTTATTTGCATACAACTCTTGGTAGCTAACGAACAAAGATAAATGCGATTTGAGTCTAAGAAAAAAAATCAGAACAGCAGGGTAACTATTCATTCTCTGTAAAATCTCCATTAGAGCAGAAGAACAGTGTTTAACATATATCACTGTCATATTTTCAGAAATTTTTTGTTTTGCAAAACACTTTCAATATACAGTTTCTGTAAGCTTATTAGAAATTAGCGCACATATGCTAATTAAGGGAAAATGTAAACAGAGATCCCCTTTTATAGTGATGCAAGATTGATAACGCTATACGATAGGTATGTAAAAAACAAATGGAAGTAAATTGGTAGGTGCGTGTGACAGAAAAAAGTTTAGTTTCGACATACCTAAATAAAGGTGAAGCGTACATTTATCCCGTTCGAGCTTAGAGTCTTCAAGGTTTGAATATATTTCATTTCTTGGTTTTGCCTCACTCGTTGATAATGCACCAAGAATTAGAGATGTAATCAGAACAACTAAAATGGCGAGAAACAGTTTTAGAAGGTAGTTCTTACAAGATCATTCTTTCTTTAACTCATCTTACCTAATAGGGTAATTACACTTTCTTCCTACCCTACCTCGGCAGGTGATGGTGTGTTCGCTGTGGGGAATACGCCTAGTTGTGTTGGTAAAAAGAGAACATGAACATCTAATTAGTCACGTGGAGCAATCTTGTGTCAAGACAGGACTTGGAAACAGACTAGGTAAGCGTAGGCTGTTATCCGGAGAGGGTGGACATGGCACAGTTGTAAGATATCTGCTTTCCAACTACAAGGTCTACAGTTCAGTCACGGCTGTGCAGAGGCTTGAATATTTGTTTGACCTTTTTTTCCTTAAGCCATTTTAGTTTTCCGTCTTTCCGGGTAGGTAAATGAGAACCAAAGTCTGCTGAGAGCTAACCAGCCAAAAGTCAGTGCCCCGTTTAGGGGGAGTCAAAAACTCTCAAACGGTTATCACAGCAGAAACTGGAGATTAACACAGACTACACGGACCTCCTGGCTCATGAAAGACTTAGCTGTTTTTACTCAGAGTATAATAAATGTGGAACCAAAAGCTCCAGAGCTCTTATTTGTGTTTATTGTGAGTTTACAGGAAACAAGGGAGGTGTTGGAGTTTCTTTTTATTTTGGTGCGACGTCACTTTGTTTTGTCAACTGCCACCTAGCAGCAAGGGCGGAACGAGTTTTAAGGTCAGTGTAATAGGCATAATGCCCATGATAGTGGTGATGGTGACGACAGTGTTGATAATGGTGATGATAATGGTGGTGATGGTGATAATAGTATTGTTGATGGTGATGATAGTGATGGTGATAATAGTGGTGATGATTATGATATTGATGTTGATGATAGTATTGGTGATGATATTGGTGACGATGATGGTGATAATACTGATGCTAATGATAGTGGTGATGATAATGATAATGGTGGTGATCTTGATGATGATAGGTGTGATGGTGATGATAGAGGTGGTGATGATGCTAATGATGGTAGTGGTGCCGATGATGACGAAAGTGTTGATGATAATAATAGCTGTGCTGGTGGTGGTGAAGATGATGATAATGTTGAGGTGATAGTGGTGGAGATGATAGTGTTAGTGTTGATATTAATGGTGGTAAGGTGATGTTGATAATTGTAGCACGGTGATATAAGCTGGTGTTGATAGTATTAGTGATGATGATGATGATAGTAGTGATATTGTTGGTCATAGTAATGAAGACTGTTAAAAGTAATGATAACGGTGATAATGTTGTTACTAATAATAACATTGATATTTGTCGTATTGATACTAAGAGAAGATAAATGGGTGGAATAACCAGAAACCGTATCAGACGTGGTGTTCACAAGCTTCAGTGTTATTTTGACGCAAATCTTTACGTTCATTTTTAGACGGAACCAAAACTACCACGACATTTTGCGTGGGTTAGCGTTAGGACGAAAGAGTTTGTTTGATATCACAAACCAGTTTCATCATCTCTTTTGGTTCGGAGACCTCAACTACAGAACTCAGATGAAACTTGAGGTAAGGTATTAGACCTTATTCATCAAGGGCGGCCGTTTTAGTATCCTTTTTTCTTCATTCAAATTAGCTCTACTAGCCTTGTTCTTGGGTTAAACTTTTAAAAGAAATGTTACTCAAAACGAGGCTAGTAGGGCTAATACAAAAGAATATCGAAATCGCCCCCATTTATGAATAAGGTCTATATAACCCCGTACTTTTGACGTGTGCTTTGCGAAGTGATGCAACATTAAACTTGATTGTTTGCCCTACTTTGGTTCGATATGTGGTGTTTATGTTACTCACAGTTTGAACTGTGATTTGCGAACTTATGAAACGTTTTAAAAGCATCGTTCGTCCTATTGTGGTTTCACCTTGATGTGATGTGTATGGTTTAAATTAATGGAATGCTGTGTTATTACTCGTGCCGGAATACAACAAGTCTACGATTCAACTTTGTTTTTTATTATTATTATTATCATTATCATTGTCATTATCATTATCATTGTCATTGTCATTGTTATTATTATTATTATTATTATTATTATTATTATTATTGTTGTTATTATTATTAATATTAATATTATTCTTATTATTGCTATTTTTATTATTTTAATTTTTTTGGGCCACACGTTTCAAGCTCTTGCACGTGCATATTTGAAACGCAAATGTTTTTGAAACGATTAAATAACTGTACAGTTTATTTTTACTTTCAAATGACATCTTAAAAAATCCAAAATAAGCTAAACATCTGGACACCAGTAAAGCGAAATACATGTTTATATTTTGGTTGGAAAATATTTTCATGAATTTTTTTCGGCAAATTTTGTCACTTGCGTGTTTGTTTACGTATTATTTCTAAAGTTGTTTACGTCACTAATGAACTTCACAGGTTCTTACACCAAGGTAATATCCAATTTCCCAAAACGTTCATGGTGTCTTGTTATTAAAAGGCATCGTGAAGTAGCCATACCTATCTTAGTGAAGTTTAAAACATTGTGTTATATCACAACTGAAACCGTGTTACCTTGCGTGACTTAATTTTTGTTTTTTGCATAACGTTATTCAATGTCAATATAACTTTTTACCAATTTAATATGCTGCTCCCTCAGGAGCCAGTTGACATAGTGGTCATCCATTGATGAAGAATGATGAAGAATGGGCACCACTTCCTTCGCAATTGAGGTTAAATAAATTATTTATTATTATCTCATGACGTCTTAGGATTACAATCAAGCGAGAGAAACAAAAGACTATGACAAGCTACGTAAAGCAGATCAGCTTCTCAAAGAAAAACGAAATCAGACTATTTTCTTTGAGTTTGGTGAGAACCTTTGTTTTTCTTTTAAATGAATTATTTTACAATCTGTGCAGGCGTGTTATATTACTGATTCCTTTGGGGTTAATGAACTAGGATATTAATTACCTTGATGCACGTAGTAAATAAGATCCACACCTTCCAACCACATAGTTCTGGTCTCTACTAAGACTGGAAAGTGTTTGGCTTTCGTATGATTGATTCACTTAGTAAAATATCTATCTTCCAACCTGTGGCTGTATCGAGGTTTGAACATTTGTACTTATTTTCTTGTTGGTGTATTTGGTGAGATATCTACCTTCCAGCCCCAATATCTTGCCTTTGAACCTCGGTACTGCTAAGATGTTAACGTTGGTGTAACCTTCTAACTCGACAAAGGTCACTCAGCTTTCCGTCCTTTCGAGGTCGATAAATGAATACAAACATCTGTTGGGAACTAACCTGTGATGGAGTATGCCTCGACCTCGGAGAGTGGAATCCTTTTTCCAATTAGCACTGAGATAAGTGTCTGCTTTATGAATTACTTGATTTAGGATTTTGCTATCCGCTCTCTTCAGTAAAAAATGATAATGTTCTATCATATGATGACAATCAAGTATCATGCTTTCTTTAGTTTTTAAGTAAAATTTTTAAGTCTTTACAGGGAACCAAAACCTCGTTCTCTGATCCGTGGATGGTTGACGTGAGTTTCTAGACCTCAGTGGGTACTATCATATAATCGTTTTTAGCATGCCAATTCGTGTAGATATCTATTTATTGGACTCGGATTGGTATGAAAAAAGTATTCTGAGTTTAAAACAAGAAAAGGGTGTTTGTAAAGTTTACAATCGTGAATACAATTAAATCAAAATACAAAAGGATATTCTTTAATACGTTAGCTGATCATATGTAGTGAAGTATTTTGTGTAATAACTTGTGATAATGCCCTCTTTTCACAGAGGAAGATGAAATACATTTTGAACCAACTTATCGTTATAAGAGAGGCTCACGTAAAGAATATGTAATAGAAAAAGTCAAGCGCTCTGGGGTATGTACGTTTGTGCACAGTACTTTGATATTATTTTCCAGTTTTTTACTTCAATTTGGCTATAGTATGAGTCTTGTTTTAGAGCAGTTAAGAACTTAATTATATTTTTGAAAAGCCACAAAAAATACCAAGTGCTTTTTCACACGAAATCAGATAACATGTAGTCTTCACCCGTGACCGCCACGCCTTCGATCTCTACGACACTGGATTCCTAGGTTCCGTATGTGGACTGAGATTTGTAAATCCTTAAAGTATTTTTAATCTTCCGGGTATTTTGGTTATGTGGAAAAAATATTTCATTCAAATTAAAAATCTAACGGCAGTTCATTGTAATGGACTTTCAGTGTCATGTTAAAATCCCCTTCACCAGGGGCAATCCAGTTGGTTATTTACAAAACGGGTGAAAGTGTTTACGTGGGAATCACCTTTAAATCTCTAAATTAGACCACTGAGCCACTCTGCCATCGCTACGATTTGCAGAAAAAATTTCAAGTTTTATTTAGTCATGTGATATGCCGGCATATGTCACTAATTACAGTTTAAAATTTATAAATACCAAACTTAGCGAAACGAGTTTCCATGATTCACCTTTAAACGTTTGCCTGTCATCGATATCCACGTGACACTAGCGATGGTAAGTGCGCCATCATGTTGCATAGCATAGGAAAAATCAGTTTGAGGTCATCGACAGTTTTTGTTGTGTTGCTGGCTTATCCAAGCGTTCAGAAAGAAACGTTCGGCAATCTTTTCAGTTGTCAAAAAGAATCAGGGCAATTAGCCAAACTAGGCGCTGTCATTCATTCGCTAACTATCGTTTATCACAAATGACTGAACAGCGTGAGCCCTTTCAATGAATTTAAAAGTAGGAGACCATGAATGGAGAAGTAGCCAGCCACCGATTAACACCTGTCCAGTAGAATTCGGATGATTCCCCACATGATAACATTTTGCAAGGCATGAAAGTAGCCGACCACCGTTTTTTCCCAAGTAGCCGTCAGCTTTCGTCGGCCGTCCGCGCTTATTGAAAGGACTGAGCGTATCCTTATATCAACTCTTTCACTTCACCATTGCTGTGGTGTCGCGTGACCAATGCAAAATCTGTGGCTATCATACTTCTGTATTTTCATTGCATGCTGGGCTTTATAACTGTTTATGAACAGATGGCGTTTTCCATTCGAATTTTTTTGCTTTTCTTGTACCTCCGTTTGGTTAACATAATTGGTAAAATGCCAGTGAATCGTGCGGGAGGTCTCGGGTTCCTGGCCGGACCAACACTCAGGGTCTTTAAATAACTGAGGAGAAAGTGCTGCCTTTGCTCTATCATCTGCAAATGGTTAGACTTTCATGTCTTCTTGGATAAGGCTGTTAAACGGTAGGCCCTCGGGGATTATATCTGTGTTTATGTGTGTGTCTTGTAATGTGAAAGGTCTCCGTCCACCTTAGAGTGGTAAAGTAAAGATGGTGTCCCCATTTAATAGGCCTTTAGCCGGCTAGAAAGACACCTAAATAAAGTTATTATTATTTTAGCTTTTTATGAAATATAGCACACGTATATAGCACAGGCAGTATTGCACACTTGCGATGTCAGAAGAACGGTCTTTTTCATATTTTCTTACTTTAATATATATTAGTCAATAAGTATTATTAATCTATTATGTAAAGTAAATATTATTTCAGCTGGCTCACGAGCTGTAGTGTTTTTTCGAAATAAAAGCATATTTCTAGCTATTTATCTCACGATTAGAACTTGATTACTTTTAGCGTATTACTTGTTCGAAAACATGAAGAACTGACATAAATCTTGAACGAGTTGGCTTTTAAGGATGCTATTTTTCTCTGAATTATAAATATACTCGTATCCTTAAATTGTCTGGTTGAGACTTTTGATTCAACGTTTTAACGATCTTATTGGATAATCATCAGTTTTCGTGTATCTTTAACTGAAGCAAAGTCTGTATTAATTATTTTATCATTTTTGTCGTTAACAGAATATTATTAACATTCCGTCCTGGTGTGACCGAGTTCTATGGCACTCTTTCCCAGAAACACGAATTGTCAACACTTCATATGGTAAGTTTCTTTTGACGATTTATGCTTCAATTGCTTTGGAGGAGAAGCATTAGTGTTATGCGAAGTCTGTGTAGACGCGTGGTTTCACGTTTTGTCGAAAGAGGGCATTAAGTTTATTTTTGGAAACGCACACTTTAATGGGAACTCGCCAGTACGCTGTGTTCTCCTTGGTAAATTTTGTATTTCGTTAAAATAAGTAATCATAGGACTTTTATGGTTCAATTGTAAATTAATTGTATTCTTTAAGTTTTCAAAACGCTAAGATTACAAAAATTTTGATACGTTTTAAAAAACTTACTTGTACATTTAATTCCAGGTTGAATGAGAAAAGTTGTATGATTACCTATGCAATTGCGTAAAAAAAACTTTGTTTTAAAATATGATAAGTAACCATTGACAGTTGTACTGCTATGTTGCAGGTTGCACGGATGATATAGTTACAAGTGATCACTCTCCTGTGTTCGCTACGTTTGATGTAGACATCATCAATCAATACGTACCACCCCCTGAAGGTATTGCCTATCATTATTTGACACCCCTTGAATGTGCTGTTAATCAATATTTTTCACCACTTGAAGGTAATATCAATCAATACGTGCTATCCCTTGAAGGTACTGTTAATCAATTTTGCCATCCCCTTGAAGGTAATGTCACTCAATACGTGCTACCCCTTGAAGTAACTGTTAATCAATAGTTTTCCACCCCTTGAAGGTAAAGTCAGTCAATATATGCTACCGCCTGAAAGCACTGTCAATCGTTACATGCCTTCCCTTGAAGGTAATGTCAGTCAATATATGCTACCCCCTGAAAGTACTGTCAATCCTTACGTGCCACCCCTTGAAGGTAATGTCATTCAATCTATGCTACCCCCTGAAAGTACTGTCAATCATTACGTGCCACCCATTGAAGGTAATGTCAGTCAATATATGCTACCCCCTGAAAGTACTGTCAGTCGTTACGAGTCACCCCTTGTTGGTACTGTTAATTTTAAAATACGATCTCCTTAATTTTAATTTAGGCAAAAACGTTTTTCATAAGTAAAGCTTTTCGATGCTCACAAGATACTGTTTAGTTTTACCAATAAAGAAACTTATTAAATCCAACATTCCAGCCCAAAGCAATCCATAGAAACTAAAAAAATGGAATAAGGGTAAAAAATAATTCTACGTTGGCACTAATCTGGTTCTTAGGAACCGGATCCCGGTATATTTATTAAATTGACATTATTAAATCTTGTAAATTAATCACTGAACGAACATAAACTAATTTCCTTGGATAAATTGCAAAACAGTTAGCGTTTATCAGGAAAATATCTGAAACGTGTGCAATGCCACAACTACTTCCGCCTCCTTTAAATCTTAAACTCTTGTTTTCAGGAGCGCAATGTCAGCAAACGAAAGAAGAATGCAAGATCATATTCAAGTACATTAAAGCTAAAGTACGTTTGCAGTGCTTAAGAGTGTTTGCGTTTCTTAAGTATATTTGAGTTACTAGGGTATTTTTAGTGCTAGCTTCATCCTTTACGAGTCTAGTGACCCATGGGGCCGGCGATTATCTCCGGTTTCCGTAGTGTTAAGTGGATGAGAGTCTTTGACTCCCCCTGGACAGGACACTAATCCATCGCAGGTTAGCCCCTTGCAAATACAGGTACTCTTTTACCTACCCCAGGAGGATGGAAGGCTGAGTTGGCTTAGGCAGAGAAGAATGTCACACAAATATTCAAATCTCAGCTTAGTGCCGGGATCGAACTGGGGAGCCTGTGGTTGGAAAGCAGAGATCTTACAATGTATACTTTACGTTTTCAAAAAATGTTTAGGGAGGAGTTCAAATAAAAATAAACTTCTTGCACTTTTTTTAATAAGAACAAACGTAATAAGTGCAGTGAGGGTCCAATTGCCTAAAAAATAAGAGCAAGTTAAGGACCATTGAAGGGTGAAATGAAAATGTTAAGGGAAAAGAGTTAGAATTGTAAGACACAATATAAATGGTTCTAACTGACTTTTTTACTACTGGGCTGCCTGTGGTAAGCCCGGTTATAAAATATAATTAAATTTTCAACCTCGAATATTGCGTTTCTAACGTTCTGATCGGTTCACTCGCTCACGTTTATCAGCTCATATACCGAATGACCATATACGGAAACTACCTGTTCAAAGTTTTGCCAAGCTAAAAACTGTCAGATTAAAATTTTGTTGTCATTTTCAAGTATCGAAGGGCTATTTAATAAAAAATGTAATGAGACAATTATTCCATTCGCTCTTTTTGGATATGAGATGATTATAGCAAACGAGGAGCGAAGCGTGTTCTTGGAATAATTGTTAGATAGTAATAATAATAATAATAATAATAATAATTATAATTATAATTATAACAGTATTTACATAGCGCTTATCCTAAAGCTCTAAGCGCTTTACAAATAAATGCAGGTTTTAACGCTTTGAGGGTCTTAGAAAGTCCCCTGAGCTGCTGACGTGTTATGGCGGGAATTGGCTTGGTTTGTTTTTCGTTTTAGTGTATCACAAAATAGTGTTTCGTAGCAATGCCATTGCAACGTTAAACCGTTTTCAAAGATATGTTTTATTTATTTATTTATTTTTTTGTTTGTTTATTTATATATTTATTACAAACTTGACCCTTAGATTAAGACGAACAGCAAGACACAGTTTTACATCGAATTCCACTCATCTTGCCTGGAAGGTAATCACCTAGTTTGATTTTTCAGTTTTTCCAGTGCCGTCTTAGAAACGCTGACTTTGATTGGTGAGAACCCGGATTCAAATTTTGCTATCAACAATGAACCGATTTGCCTTCGGTGATCTCAAAGTCAAATGTTCTGCCCTCTGTAAACAGCAGTTCGGTTTAATCTTAGCTTTTGTCAATTTACATTAAGTATTTCTTGTCAGTGTTGTATTTATTGTTGTATGTACAGCTGATATCAGCGGTAGCTCCATTGCCATGGTTCTGTGCTAGAGGACGAGAACGCGTAACCAGTGATCACAGGGTACCCAAGTAGGCATGAATCGGGATTTAGGAATCACAGGGTGCCCAAGAAGACGTTCTTTTTAAAAATTAAAACAGACTACTAAAAGAAGCTTCATGTAACTCACCAAAGGCAAAAAATTTATTGCTGTAGTTACATGTAGTCCATGACTACCTATTTTCTATTTGGTTTTTTCTGACGAATAATTGGACTACGTTTAGTACTCAAGTAATCACAGGAGTCAGGTTGGCATAGCGGTCATCACTCGCGCTTCCCACCTCTACGACCCGGGATCGACTCCCGGGGTCCGCATGTGAGCGGAGATTTGTTTATCTCTAATTGACTCCGAGGGTTTTTCTCCCTCCTTGACGCTGTGCTCCGAGGTCACGCATGGTCCGTATAGCGGCAGCTAGGCTTTTACACAAGTTGCTCGGATTTCTGTCAAAAGTTGCACCAAAAATCTTCAAAAGTTGCCTAAAAGTTGTTCATTTCTCAAGACAAATAGTCAGTTTTCATTACTAATTAAAGTAAATTCTTTCACATAGTATAACAAATAAAGGAGTCAACACGATTTTTGTAAAAATAAAAAAGAGTACTAAACTGTTACATTGAAAAATCGTCACTAACCGATTTGAATTTACTCCACATCTGAAGAAGGCTAGTGTGGCTAGCCGAAATATAGTACTCTTAATTTTTTATTTTTTCAAAGAGTTAGTAGTTTACACTTTTACGTTGTATATATTTTTAAGCACAGCCTGATGATGATCACTTGATCGAAAACGTTAGCTTTTTTAAAAATTTTAACATCGATAAAATATACCTTAGTTTTATCATATTTTTAAGTATTACCATCGTTTCACATTAATGCCAATATGTACTAAGTAATAATTTGTAATATTCGATAACATTACAATCCCTCCACCTATATTTTATTGTAGGTCATTTAATGGGAGTATAATACAGACCAAATAAAAATGCATGTTTGTTTTCAATATCGACTATTCGACTTGAGATAAGTTCTGCTTGTTTTCATTATCATTCAATCATCCTAAATATAACTTGCGTAATGTCTGTTTTTATTATCAACTAATATCTTGAAACAAACAAACTTAAAATTATCTACATATTCAGTGACTGTCTTATTTATATTTTTGTGTACAATATAATAAATCACTGAATCTTTCTCTTCTGGTTGCCATTGTAACCCAGTGTAACAAATGTTTGTACAGTTTCCTCAGTGCATTCTCCTGCTGTATGATGAGTGAAAAAAATGCTTCATGAGGCTGACAATGACTTTTTTTCAGAAGATAATGCAAAAAAGGCTTTTGTTACTTAAGAGGGATATATTTTCTCGAATTGAAAGGAGTTGCCTTAAAGTTGCTCGAAGTCCAAAAGTTGCTAAAAAGTTGCTCGAAAAGGCAAAAGTTACCAAAAAGTTGCTGAGCAACTTCTGTAAAAGCCTAGCGGCAGCCAGGGGCACCTTTATATGCTTTCGCTTTGACCTGGTTGAGCTGCGCTGCATCCGTACTTTGAGGAGGTGATGAATGCAAGTCTTATTAATTTTATTATTATTATTTAGTGTTCTTCGAGAAATTAACTTTTATATCTTTCGGATTCGCACTAGTCTTGAACAAAATGTTAACTTTTTTATTTGTCATATTCTTTTCTTTTGTTTCAAGCTCAAGCTCTCTGTCATTTGTGTGTTTTCCTCCTTTCGTTATACAATACGTGTCTGGCCTGTTGCACTTTGGGCGGACATGGTTGGCACAGTTGGTAAGATCTCTGCTTTCCGAGATCTTTTCCGCCTATGCATAAACAAATTATTGCTGTGAGCGAGTAGCCTCGTGGAGTGCTATCGGGATGGTTGGGGAATCACGATGTCAGGCGTTAACAATAGAAAATTTGTAATCGATTTTCGGTCGTCTCAAGTTCGGTAGACGCATTCATGCATTGGTTGAATGATTGTTAGGAATACTCTTATTCGGATACCAAGGAAAGACGTTCAATATTTCGGTGTTCGGAAAATGTACATAACTTCTGCAATCCAGCACAAGTACAGTATTTTAATCAATGAACAACAGTCAAGATACAACAGCTTCCCGACACAGTATCTTACTTACTCCACGAGTTTACCATAGGATACATTTGCTTATTAGTATATATACAACAGCTCCCTGACACAGTATCTTTCTTACTCCACGAGCTTACCGCAGGATACCTTTGATTATTATTAGTATATAAACAACAGCTCCCTGACACAGTATTTTACTTACTCCACGAGCTTACCATAGTATACCTTTGCACCGAACATGTAATGCGTACTATTGCGGTTCAAGTCCATACCGTATCGAGAGTCCTTTCAACGATGTCACTAGCATTTCAGTACACACGAACAGGCGATCAGCGTTTTAGTTCTAAATACTTTAAATGACAAAAATCAAACAGTATTGTAACTGCGATAAAACAGTGTTTTCGCAGCACTCACTTTGTATTAGAAATAATCAGTAATATTTGCCATATATTGGATTCCTTCTGAACTAGTTTTGTGAATAGCGAATTATGGTGTTCTGATATTTTGTCTGCTTCATCACATTTTCGTTTTTATTATTCACCTTTTTATTGCCGTTATTATTATTATTATTATTATTATTATTATTATTATTATTATTATTGTAGTGTTGTAGTGTTGATTATGATGATGGTAATGACAACGATGGTAACTATAGAACGGTAGCAGTGACGACGATGGCAATGACGAAGGCAATGTCGACTATATGGAAATGACAACGATGGTGATGGCAACGACAGCATTAGCAATGACAACGATAGCAGTAACGACGATACTAATGACGAAGGCAATGTAGATTATGGAAATGACAATGATGGTAATGATGACTATAGCAATGACGACGAGGGCATGACGACGTTGGCGATGACGACGATAGCAACGACTACAATAGCAGTGATGACGATATCAAAGATGATGGCAATGATGAAAGTGACGTCATTGGTGATTACAACGATAATAATAACAGCAACAACGATGTTGATGATTCTAGATGATAATGGTGATTCTAGATGAAGATTCTAGATGATGATGGTGACTAGATGATGATGGTGATTATAGATGATGATTCTAGATGATAATGGTGACTCTAGATGATGATTCTAGATGATAATGGTGACTCTAGATGATGATTCTAGATGATGATGGTGACTCTAGATGATAATTCTAGATGATGACGGTGGTTCTAGATAATGATTTTAGATGATGATGGTGACTCTAGATGATTATTCTAGATGATGATGACAGACAGAAATCGCACACTTCAATTAACTGTTTTAGGATTAAGGGTCTAAGGTTGTTTTGGATTGTCATTAATATTCTAATTTGTTGTTTTTTGAATTTTTAAATTTCATATCACAGTGCTCCTTCCGCATCTTTTTCAGAGGTAAAAAAGAGCAGTAAGAACAACATTGCAAACTGGCAGGACATACCAGTTGAAAAGAGCAACAACTTAACACACTCCTCAACAGTAAAGTTTTCGTGTCCACAGTGGGATGGAGATGTGCTACCTACGGTGAGAATGATCTTGAGATGATCTTGTTTAGGATAGTTTTTTTTATGTTATTTATTTATGGTGAGGATTGACAATTCTTTTTAAGATGATCCTCTTAATGTTTATTGCCTAATTTGATGGTTTTTTAGGATGATTCTCTAAAATATATTAGTTTATGGCATAATTGATTTTTTTAAGATGATTCTCGTATTGTTTTATTTATCGTTTATTGAATTTTTTAAGGATGATTTTCTTAATGTATCATTTACATTGGGAAGAATGATTCTTTTAAGGATGATTCTTCAAGCTTATTTGTTAACAGTTTACCATAACATAAAAGCTGTTTTGTCGTTACTGTCACTGTAAAAGTGGCGTTCAAAAAAATCATTTACAACATTTTATTTTTATAGTGGCATTGTTTTCATCCGATTCTCATTCTCTTGAAATCGAAATTACCCTGCTCCAGCTCACAGGTTACGTCGTTTATCCAAGGCTGTCTACACATTTTCCGGTTTTACTTTGTAGTTTTTTATAGTATAAAATTAATAAAATTTAGCTCACTACAATCCAAAAGAAATAGTTTTTAAAAATCAATTTAGTAATAAATTTGTAAATTATACACCGGAGGACGACGGAGGACTAACATCCGAAACTTCAGTAAGCATTCTCTCTTTTATACGGTGTATAATTTACATATGTATAAGTAAATTGTTTCATTAGAAACACCGACGCAGCTTAAAGTAGTTTACCGCTAGTTAGTTTTCTATTTTGATAATCAAAGCGACTCTTTTAATAAAATGGGATATGTTTTGATGTTACTCAACATCATCCTCAGACATGTGATAGCTTTGTTAGTTATATTCATCTCGGAATCACTATTAGTAGCCACAATGT
>JAOTRI020091359.1:0-15597 GCA_028564885.2 Zoanthus sanctaehelenae
GGGCAACCAAAACTGTCAGAGTGGTTGCCATGTAAAGCAGATTAAATAACAGGTGACCAAAACTGTCAGAGTGGTTGCCATGTAAAGCAGATTAAATAACAGGCAACCAAAACTGTCAGAGTGGTCGCCATGTAAAGCAGATTAAATAACAGGCAACCAAAACTGTCAGAGTGGTCGCCATGTAAAGCAGATTAAATAACGGGCAACCAAAACTGTCAGAGTGGTTGCCATGTAAAGCAGATTAAATAACAGGTGACCAAAACTGTCAGAGTGGTTGTTTTTTGCCATTAGGTTGTTTTTGATCAAAAATGAAAACTCTTCTTTCTAAAAAAACTATAGCGACCAAGTTGATATCCTTGGTGACCTTTCTAAGAAAAGTGGCTACCAAAATGTGACTTACAAAATAAACTAAGCTAGGAGCACCGCCTTATTTTCAAGATGTTAGTGATTTAAATAGCCTGAGCTCTGTTGAATAACATCCATAGTTTAGTTTAGAATAACATCAATAGTTTAGTTTGAATATCAATTATTGCTTTTCAAATAAGAAAAATGTTTGTTTGACTCAAAAATCATTGGTAATGAAGTGTTTTCTGGGAGTTAACCTGTGATGGATTTGTGCCCAGTCCAGGGGGAGTTAAGGACTCATATAGTCTGCATAGTAAGCATTTGCAATGATTTTGTAAGGGGAAAATAGAGGCAAGCAAAAAAAGGAAGCTCGCTGCCACTTTCAGTGCTTTTGAAATTTTGTAAAATGTTTCTACTCAGGCTAATCTGTTTAAAACTAGAAACAGGGAAAAGCTCAATGGCTCCTAAAGGATTTAGCTATGTAGCTAGCTACAATGTGATAGGAAAGGTGATGAATATTAATATTTGTCAGTAAAACTGCATTTTGACTTGTGTGCATCTACAATCTATATCATTTATGATAATTAGTTAAATTACAAGGTCATGAGTGAAATCAAGTACATACATGTACATTACAGTACATTAGATAAGGTACAAGAGCAGTAAAATTAAGTTTTATATGATTGTTTCTTCCTTTTTTAATAGAAGGAAACTGAAATAGTTGGAAGTTGCATAAATTTAATTTTTTTTTGCTTCTGATAATTATGCGAAACAAGCTGAAGTACCTATAATTTTAACAATATTTTTTTGCTACCTGTAATTTTGATATATTTATAGGAAAAAGGAGTTAATTGCTTTTAGTTTATGTAACAAGAATCCTAGAATAGCTATCAAAATAGCTCATTCCTGGCTAAAAAGTTAGTTAGTGGCATTGATGTGTGTTGTTAGTTGTTTTAAGAGATATTGCACATATTCACTACAGATAGTTTTTGTTACATTCCAGGCCAACAAGTTTTCTCCTATCTTATGATTATTGATTTTGAGTCAACCTGCTGGCAAGAAAAATGGCTCAACAATGCCCCTGAAATTAGTAAGTTTTAATTAACAAATGTTAGAACAGGACGGTGTCAAAGATCATTTGACATCAAAGTGTTTGTGTTAAGCTTAACTGGTTAGCTTACAGTAGTTGGTAAGGTACTATTCTTTTATGTGGAAGCCTGACTGGTTTGAACCCCTCAAATAATTGAGGTGTTACTTTTTCTCTAACATCTGTAAATGGTTAGACATTTGTATCTTCTCATATAAGGACATTAAACTGTAGGCTACCAGAGACATACTTTATCTCTGTAACAAGTGTGTGTATGTGTGACAGTGTCATCAAATTATTACAATTATTTTGAATATAATCTATTGTAATCACTAAATTTATTTTTTTTGCTAGTTGAGTTTCCTGTGGTGCTATTAAGTGTTATCACCGGAGAAGTGGAGTGTGAATTCCATCAGTATGTCCAACCATCTGAACATCCTCGCTTGAGCTCATTTTGCACAGAACTTACTGGTATCTCCCAGGTAGGCACTGCTTTTAATTTTAAGACCTGCAAATGCAAATAAATTACAGTAAAGTAGTTTTGAAGACCTGAATTTGCATATCCAAGATATTTAATGAAGGATCTGGGGTATATAGGGAAATGTCAATCTGAAAACCTTTGTTAACTTTTTCTAGATCCTAAAAATACACTGACAACAAATAAACCAACACACATTCGAGGTAAAAATACTTTATATCAGTCATTTGTAAAACAAGTTTTCAATTTATGGGCTTCCTGTGGCGCAACATTATACCGTGGGCGAGCTAGCTGGCTAACCTCGTAACCAGGGTCATTTCACTGACGTAGACGTGACTATACGTCAGTGAAATGACCCTGGGTACGAGGTTGCTAGCTGGCAAGCAATTTCGGGTTTAGCGCCTGCGGTACTGTAATAAGCGGCTGTCTTCGTTTCTTGCTGTCTCCAGGCGAAGACGTTTTTACAAAGTTAAGCATGTTGAATGTGACTCTATGTATTCGAGGAAGTATTTAGTTACATTTCTAGAGGAAAAAGTGTGGGTACAGTGTGTTTTTTATCAGCTTTCTGAATAGGCAAATTTGTGTGAGGAGCAATGTATGAATTGTTTTTATGAATTAATTGTATATATATATATTTCTCGTTCTAATGCTGATTTCACGTTTTGTTTTTGTGTATGTGCGTATTTGATTTATTTTTGTATACTAATTTTGGACTTAACTTTTACTTGAAATAAATGATCCATGCGGTAGGATTGGCTATGAACAATGGCTCTTTGATAATTTTTATCCATACAAAAATATTTTGCAGTTCAGATATATCCCAGCACTTCACTTTTGATAGAAACTGCTAGTTTTTAGGAAATTATTTTCCATACACACTTTTCATAACCGTCATAATAATTTCAAACTTTAGACAACCTTAGCTTGGGCTGCCTGTGGTACACATGTACAACTACAGTAACTAATAGATATTTTGAGCTGCATAATATAGTATTTCTGTTGCCGTTTATATTATGTACCAGCCATTCCCATTTTAGAATGTATCAGGGAGTCAACACTGAAGCAGTAGCTTGGATTGTGTTCTAAGTCAATCTAAATTTGAAATTTAGATAAGGAATAAATAATTTCCTGTACTTCAGTGTGTCTAGATCTGAATAACATTAATTTTGATTTTTAATTGTAAAAAACTTATATTAGACTTAGCAATTAATTCAAAGTGGTTGGACTCCCGAAATTTAACTGTCGATGGAAGCTAAAATAGTTGGGTTGCCATTTTATTTTGAAGTACTAGTAATATGTATTAAGTAAATTGAGGAATTCTAAGGAGAAACAAAATTATCAAAATCAAAATAAGAAAAAAGCTATTACATACCGGTACATAAAGTGCAAGAATTGATAAAAACTTATAAGTACATAATAGGTTGTTAACTAGGAACGGAATTATAATAGAAATGAAAAATTGAGCTTTGAATTCCCAGGTTTTTGTGTAATTCATCAATATCATTCCAAAACTTTGGACCAACAAAACGAATATTGAATTTGCCATTGTTAATTCTAACTTTTGAAGGATGACTTAAATGCAAGGCGTTTGTTATCAGCATGTCTTTTGTTACCAATGCCATGGTAACTAGGTGAAGCTAATAAAATCTTTGTCCGCCAGTCACATGTTTATACTAAGCTCTAGACACCCTCAAATCTCCTATAACAGCAAAGTTTGTGCGACTTTCTTTTTGCTAAAGCTGACTCTACTGTCAATCACTGTGAGACTCCAGCTAGTGAAGCCGAAGACTTCCCCATCTAAACATTAAATAAAAAAAACTAAATTTGTAAACTATTGTGGTTTTCTAGAATCAAGTTGATAAGGGAGTGCCTCTTGGGACTTGTCTAATGATGTTTAGTGAGTGGGTGAAGTCAATACAAGAGAATAAAGGAATTCAGTTTCCTCTTGATCATGATAGCGTCAAAGAAAATGTCGAAGTGGGAGTAAAATGGTGCACAGTGGTTACCTGGTCAGGTAATATCACCGTTATTGTGACCCTTTGTAACTGAAATATATTGTAAATATAATTATGTACCTACTAAATAAGGTTGGGTGGTTGATGTTAATTGTAGAGGCAGGACGTGAAGATGTAAAAGATAAGTTAGGAAGATTGAATAGAATAATATGTACTGTAAGGTTATTCACTTAAAAGCTGCACCATTTGTTCACAAAATATCAGAATGTGGAGAACAATAGCATTTCCCAGAAATATAAATTTTGACATCTAAGATTCATTTTCCATCATATTTCCTCGGTGGTAGTTTTTAGTTTATTATTTACACTTTTAATCGATATTAGTCTTTGACACTAGTTCCTTGGGATTTGATTGATTGTGTGACATAGTTCTTGTGCATGTCATAATCCAATTCAATGACGCAACATAATTTCTCCTGGCTAAGAGGTCGAGCATCCAACAAGTGTACTGTACTAAAGGCCATTAATTCAATTCTCATTTGGTACTCATTTTTTCCCCGGTTTTTTGCCTCGGTATAATATTGTTTGTATGTTATATATTAAATAATCGCGATTTATCAATAATTATTAATAAATTTTAAAAAATTGTGTGAATGGAAACAGTACTGCTCGCGCGTAACTGATACTTCCGCGTGAGTGAAGCGCCTCGCGTGAAGTTTATCACTCGCGGTTAGATCGAATGTAATCATGAGTCGCTATTTAGTGTACGTATTTTACGTGCGAGCGGGATTGTCTGTTCCGTTTTCAAACGAATGATACGCCACAAATCGTATATTTTTCTGGTATATTTATTCGATCTGAAAAAAGAGTATATCTAAGAAAAGTCCGATATGATACTAATGTTAGCCTAGAGCGAAAATCAAACATTGACTATAATATGCCAAATGTAAATCAATTGAAAGCTTTCTTACTTCTGTGGAAGGTTTTCCTGGTTAGCAGTTTCTTATTATTGCAATAGTTTCTGGTAAGCTCTTACAAATCTCCTAAGTTTACAATCCGATCTGCGTTTTCGCGTTATTACTCATGTAGTTCTTTTTAAACAATAGCTGTCAATCAAATGTGACACGATTAACACTTATAGAAACATAACAAAACTTAAGCACAGTTAATATTTAAGTATATTAGGTTTTACTCGGAACACTGTCTTTTGACTCAAAACTAAAAGACTGGGATTTTTCCAGTTGTGATGTTCCCCTTGGATTGAACTGTTTTTCAGCTTGGATGGTTTTGTGTTTCAGATTGGGATCTGGGTACCTGCCTTAGGAACGAATGTCGGAGAAAGCAGCTGAGCCAACCTTTGTCACTGCGAAGCTGGATTGACCTCAGGGCCGTTTACAAGGTTTCTACACTTTTTGTACTATCAATTAACAGGGCTCAAAGTTCGTCGCTTTTTTCAAGGCACACTAGCTTGTGCCACCAGTTTTTAGGCTCATAACCTAAATTTTAGGCCACACACCTAAAAATCCGTTCCCAACCCTTCCCTTGCAGGAAATATTTGGCAAGGAAACTTTGAGCCCACACCAATGCTGCTTTTGAAAACTTTTGAAAACGGAAATACTTTAAAACAAATTTTAAAAAGTCTTGAAAATTTTAGATTATAATCACTCGTAATCTTCAGTAGATCAAATTACGCTTTTTAATACTTAAAGTCTGGAAAAATTCTAAAAACGCATCATTTAAGCTTGAATACTGATTACAAAGTCCTGAAATGTGTTAAAAATTTCTTTTATTGTTATAGTCTTAGATGTTAAATGTTGTTGTTTTAGAATTTCTACGGGAAGAAGCCACATGGTTTGTCTGGTGCCTTACAAGATCTCAGTATTCAGTTCTCTGGTAGACAACACTCGGGCATAGACGATGCCCGTAATACTGCTCGCCTGACATGGAGGATGATACGCGATGGATGTGTCATGAACATTACCAAATCTATTGAAGGGGTGGGTAGCGATTGAAATTACACAGCGTGGATCTAAATATCACTACTCGACATTAGAGTTATTTGTATAAGAATGATCTATGGGGTATAGTATATCTATAGGCTTAGTGAAATCGTTTAACATCAGAGTGTTTGTGAATATAACGGTATCTTAAATGCTTGAAAACGAACCATGAATGGGGTTGAGAGTTGTGTACTTTTGGAAAGTCTGTTATGTTTGTTAGCCGTACTGGTCCAGAAGAACTTGGGAGTTTTAAAGCCAGTAAGAAGTGTGGGGATGGGGGATGGGGGCGGGGACGGAAGAGATTCACCACCAAAGGTTTTGACTGGGCGAATACTGAAAGCAAATATGAATACAGAAATCAAATTCTCAAAATGACGAAAACCTGAAAAAATTGGTGCTACCGGAAATAGCTCAAGGGATGACCTGTTGTGTGATGACTTCTACAGAATGCCTCTCGATTGCATTTGTTATGCCAATCCATCGTTAATCGTTTGAGTCAAGCAGTTAAACGTAACGCCATATATTTTATGGTAGTTTGTCTTTCCAAATCTTTGGGTTTTTCTTCCTGTAGAGGACACAGATTTTTAAACTGATCAAAAATAAGATAAAGCTTACCCCAACCTTATTTCGGCCAATCACAAAGCTTGTTAAATTCTGTGTCATCCAAACTAAGTAATACCCAAATATTTTATTTGGCCCAGTAGAAACCAATATACAGGTCTATCAGAACTAGATCTTATTTAAAATCTGTTCAAATTTCTGTCATTTATATATAACTGAAAATGTTACGCTAATGCAACACCTTAAAGGATTACCAATACCAGTGTACGAATAGTACATATATCGTAATACCCGAGTTTGAGGTTTGTCCGGGAAAATATTTGCCCGAGGTCTTTCACAATACAGATCGAGCGTAGAGAGGCATGGCGTCAGTTTAGATTTGTAAAAGAGAACAAACGCTTAGTTTTTGTCGGTCCAGCAACTTCCCGGTCTTGAATGGAAAGTTATTGGACTGATTTTCAGCCAATCAGCGCGCAGGATTTGGTTATTGGCCCTAGCAATATAATTTGGCTTGCCATGAAATAGATGTTATTATCTTGATGGTTTGTACACGAAGTCAAGACATGGAGATCCAAGGGAAGGATGAAATCGTGTCATTTGATTTTTCTCTGACAATGGCGGGAGGTTGTACTAGCAGAGAGGACAAGAGTGATAAATATGTAAATTATTCACCGTATAAAAAGAGAGAATACATTCCGACGTTTCGGACGTTAGTCTTTCGTCGCAGTAATTATACAGCGTATAATTTTCATATTTACAACTAAATCGTTTCTTTGGAAACACCGACCCAGCTCACACTGGTTTACCGCTAGTAATTAGGAACCTTACGTAAAACGTACGGCGTACGACCCAGCTCACACTGGTTTACCGCTAGTAATTAGGAACCTTACGTAAAAAGTACGGCGAAGCCAATGACAATGGCAAAGAACAATTCTAAACACAACAACTGTACTTTGGAATGCGTTTAGCTTGGCACCTGAACGTAGTTGGTGCATACTGATTACAACGTAAGAAACGTCTTTTAGAGAACGTAACATCAAGAACTTCCTCAGTATTCAGTTCAGTGTATTATTTTTCATTTGAACATTAATAATTTTATACATAATTGAATAGCAATAAGACAGAATAGTTGAAATAAAAATGACAGAAAAAAATATTGTTTCTCGGAGGAAATGAAAGGGAGCCAGGGTAGCAAAGCTTTCGGGCTGGCCACCATATTTGTTTAGCTTAATCCTTTTAGTCCCAATCACTTATCAATACCCAAATAAGAGATTTAGGTATGAAAATTGATCAAACAAAGCAAACTAGTGAAGATTAAAAGCAAGATTCTCTCAATGTTGTTAAATGAAAAGTATGAGTTCAAGTTGGGAGAATTTAACAATATAACTGGGACTAACAGGGTTAATTGTTCTTCTAATCACAAAGTTTAAGGTAAAGAAACCAAACCGTCCCGCACAAAAAAGTAACGAGCCAACCAGAAATGTGCTTTATCTGAGCTATCCTTGTTCGCTTTTCGCGTCCTCGTTGCCTAAGACCCCTATTATATCTAGCATGCAGACAGGACGCCTTTCAAGTTTACCATAAATTAATATCACCAAGTTACCTGGTAAGGACTAAGGTGTTGATATACCGGAACAATGTTAGGACTTGAGATCCAATGGCAGGATGAAATCATTGAGTTTCCACCACCCGAACAGACATTATCAGTGTATCGTAAATATTGCCTAATATTTTATTAGTGTTCACTGCCAAATTCAACACAATTATTTAGATTATAGTTGGTTTGATAATGTATTAATATTTCACCGCCACAATTAAGGTTTGCTAATCACACATACGTTGTGAGTTTTACCAAATGTTGTTAAATTAAGCTTAGAAATTGCATGTGTAATTAATATTACAATATATTGGCCGTTTTTATACCTGAGACGCATTATCCGTCTGGTCAAACTTGGGCAAACTTTTGTAGTTCGTCTAGTTATACTTCTCTAGTATAAAGATGGGCGCAAGACGCATTATCAGTCTGGACGTAGTTGTTTTCGAAATGCGTCTTCAATGACGAACTAAGCAAGATAGTTATCTGTACGAATAATTCGTCTGTGTGTAAAGACGAAGCAGACGAGGATGGCTAGAAACTAACGCCGTATTACAAGGATGCCACTTCCATTCGTTTTTTTTTGTCAGCACATATTTTTTTTGCATGTTTATCTCATAGTTCGTGTTTTTATTCGTCCAATTTTTACACGACGTGTAAGATAAGGGACCTATAATCCGTCTGGACGGATAATGCTTCATCTGGTATAAAAAGAACTAATGCTGAATTCCCTTTAGGGCCGGGTAATGTGATAACACTAACATAAAATTGCAGTTATAGCCAACTTAAAGCATTTTTGTTGTTGAAATGTTAAGATATTCATTTTTAATTGAAATTAATGCTCACGCTGACAATTGGGGCAACTGTGATCTGTACATTGGAAACATCCGTATCGTAAAAGCCTGGGTACAAGCCCTTAATTCTCGTAACTGTAAAGTATGACCACTATAAAGTGAATTTCCACTTGTTCAGTTTCACTGTTAGTAACCCACAAGTTTCTTGAACCTCATTGGTACAACCAGAGAATTCACCAAAATGTATAATATACACATAAATGGAATGAAATACGAAGTACAAACTAGCCCTTAATTCTCGTAACTGTAAAGTATGACCTCTATAGAATTACTACTTGTTCAGTTTCACTGTTAGTAACCCACAAGTTTCTTCGGAAATTTTTGGCTTTTAGAAAAGCTATAAATTGTTAATTATTGATCTCTTCAACACCAAAGTTTTGGATTTTGCTATTTACGTCACTTTCTAAATATGGGTTTTAATTCGCAATAATGAGAATTAAGGTACGTACCTGCAGCCAGTTCTTCATGATATAAAAGTAGGCAATATGGTGGTATTTGAATCGGAGGTTTTTTTCATTTTTTTTGCACATTTGTTTACGAAAGCACTAGAAATTAATGACCGAGGGTCATTATTGACCTTCCCTATCATAAAACCCTCGGTTTTCCTTCAAAAAACCCCTCGCAAAAGGGACAGCAGTAATTTCTTTTTCTTTTTTTTCAAAGAAAACCGAGGATTTTTTTATGGAAAACCGAGGGTTATATGACCCTAGGTCATGAATTTCTAATTCTTTCCACTTGTTTAATCCAGCTAGGTCTCGGGTATTGCGAAAACATTTTAAACTCAGGCGTGCTTTGTTGGCGCAGTAATCCTAGATTCGAATATTTTTGAGACCTTTCCTTTCTAAGCTAACTCAGCTTTCCCTCTTTCCTGGATATGAATGAGTGTCAGCATCTCCTGAAGCTAACTTGCGATGGATTAGTTCTCATCCAAGGAAAGTAAAAGACTCTCATCCGGGTAACATTAAAGAAACTACTTGGCTTGTCAGAATCGACTCCCAGCTTATAAAATATGGCTGTGGTGCTGTGCTCCGAGGTCATGTATGGCTGTGGTGCTGTGCTCCGAGGTCATGTATGGCTGTGGTGCTGTGCTCCGAGGGCATGCATGACTGTGGTGCTGTGCTCCGAGGGCATGTATGGCTGTGGTGCTGTGCTCCGAGGGCATGTATGGCTGTGGTGCTGTGCTCCGAGGTCATGTATGGCTGTGGTGCTGTGCTCCGAGGGCATATATAGACAGTATTTTGGGGCAGAACGCCTAGCCGGCAGCAAAGCTACTTCGGTTCGACCTCGTCGAGCTACGTCCTTTGCAATCCAGCCTCTTGATACGAGAAAACGCAATTAGCAACCCACACCTTAATCTTCGTCAAAACCCATTAGGGAAACTCGGGATTAATTATTAATCCATGTTTCTGTTTCCTACATTCTACAACTTGCTCTGGTTTCCCTAGCCCCCGAGATATCTCACCTCATGTGAACAGGCCCTTAGAGGTATCAAGAAACTACGCTTATTGAAAAAATAGTCACTGAATTTTGTGTTAATCTAGGATTAATTTAATCGAGATTTGTGGAACTCGGCTCTGTTATATTATGATAAATGAATACATTTTGTAAGTATTTTAATTTTCTTGAATGTAACTGATTAGTTCTATTTTATTTTCTTCCTTTTCACAGCCATATGTTTTGAACAATTGTAAACTTTTATACCAAAAAATATATTGAAAATTTTTAAGAATCGGATTTATGTTTAACGCTAACAAATTAAATGTTTTTTTTTCTTTAGTCAGTTGCAGCGTTTAAAGTTCTCAAACCGAGGAAAAAACTGGACGAAGAGGTGAGAAAAACTATCAATGCCAAGTTCCCAAGCGACCAAGACACGTCGAAACAACCGTTACTACAAACGTTTGATGCATATTGTGAAGCACCTACATGTACCCAGGAAAATTCCAGCTATAATATTGATGAAACAAGTATTAGCAGATCCAGAAAATCAAGCGCAACTGCCTTGGAAACAACGTTAGTTAAACAAAGTACTACAGCAACATCAAATATAATAACCACAAATTCACAATCAGAAACCAATAAAGGACGAAGGACACCTGCTTCCTATACGAGCTATAAAACGGCGAAAACGACTCCACTTTCGCGACCACTTGCTTCATTCAATGGTGGAAAGGTGACTCCGCCCCTTTGTTACTGTGGTTGGCGAGCCAGATCCAGGAGAGTTGTTAAGCCAGGCCCCAATCAGGGAAAACGTTTTTTTACGTGCTCGATGAATAAAAACAGACCTAATTCAAATGATACAAGTCACAGTGTATCCAAAAAGGCTCGTACGGGATGTGGGTATTTTCAATGGGAATCCCAAGTTACTTACACTCCGAACAATAGAATTTTACATACTTCGGTGAAGAAGGTCTCTGAACATAGTTTGACTTCTTGCATCAAACCACTTGCATTTGTTACTCCACCTGTAGGAAAAATTGAAATAGCCAAAGAAACTGCAAGAGAAGCTAAATAATTTCGTCACGGTATCAGTTAGAATGCTCAGTTCTTCGTATTTAGATCGCAAACAATCGTTTTTAAATGAGAAATTTAAAAATCCATTGAAATGAAAGACAGTAAATGTGAAATATTATTACCAGAATATTTCTCAGTCGTGATGTAATAAAAGGTAAATAAATGATGAGATATAGAAAAGTAGACACGTATTGCATTAAATTGTTCAACACTTCATTCAATTATTCCACTTTTCATTCCATTCTTCATTTCTTTATTCAAACCCTTATTTTACTATTATAACCCATATTCAACATTTTCATCCTCTCATCCAGCCATAAATTCAATCGCTCCAGCAACTAGACATTCAGCCCCTCATTGAACTGTACAACAGGTATGCATGCGAGATAGGGTACGAGAAAAGGATCTGTGCCAAACCTACAAGACAAAGTGATGGATCACTAGATTTCACGGCCCTACTTTTAGTTGGCACGACACCACTTATCGTCAATTACATCATTAAACAAGATGACCTGGACGAGACATTTTTGTAAGCAACTTAAGTGATACGTAAATTATAATTTCATTCCACTCTTTTATCAACTTATTAACTCTTCAGAGTAAATAAAAATGATACGCAAGTTATGGAAGTTTGTCGTTGTATAGCTTCAAGTGTTCTAGGTACTGAGACTATTTAACAATTAGTATCACCCAACTAGTGGACTATTGCAAATCCAGCATTTTGATTGGCTACGCTATTAGTGGTCTATTAGTAATAGTCATCGAGTAGCGAAATTCGCCAGTTTTGAAAACCGGTTATTGCTTTTTGTTGTTGTTGTTGTTGCCGGTTATCGCTTTTTCTGTCCAATTAGTTAGGTGATACTAAAACAATTAGACCCCTCGGCCTCATGGACTACGAGTTTGAAAAGTCCATTCGGCCTACGGCCTCATGGACTATTACTCGTAGTCCATTTGTCCTCGAGGTCTAATTGTTAATTAAACTTTAAGTCTATTCGAAGCACTAGAAGGTACTAGAAGAATGTTTAAGGATTGAAGTTATCGTACTTATCCTGTCCAGAACTGAGAAGAGCTCGTCAAACTTAGCTTCAATCACTTTACTCTGCAACTGGTACATCTTTACCATCTCTTCTTCAACTGCAGAACATGAGTTGTTGGCTTGGGTGTCCAGAGCTTTTCTGAAGTCTGCATGAAAGGCATCACACATTAGCGACGGTATAAAGTTGTGTTCATTTCGTACCCATTGAGATTTTATGCACAAAGACTACGCTAATTTCTACTTCACATTATATAAAATAAAAAACATCATCAACATAAGAAAAACTAGCAATAAACTAGTAGTAATCGTGGATCATGAAAGTGCGTTTGTTCTAATGTAAATTGCAGAGAATTCGATTTGTTTGTTAGCGTTGTTAGATTCGTAAAGCAAAGAGTGGAGTAATTTCTATTTTTCCTTTGGAAGGAGCTTCTTTATTTTTATTCCAAAAGTGCTGTCTTCCATATTTTGTCTTCAATAATCTTTCTCTACTTAATTGATTGCGACAAGCCTTTGCAGCAAAACCTGATAGATCAACCAAAGATATGGAAGCGAGGCTAAGTCAGTAAACGACATTTTTCCTCGAAAAGCTATAACATTGAACGAGATTAGGAAGCGTTCGTAAAAACTAACGCAATTATTTATGTTAGTAAAAATGGAATTACTTCATAATTATTAACTGGCAAACAATGATCATGACCTAACCCTAACTGTTCATCCCATCTAATTCAAACTAGGTTTAACTTCTTTTAACTTCCTTATTACTCTCATTCGTTGTGCTGTCGTGGGTTGCGCAGTTGATATAGGGTTACTTCGCCTTTTGGCCGCAAAGAGTACCACGATTTTATTGCCGGTCTGTCGGGGTTTGAACATATTAAGGCCGATACACACGAGGGAGCTTACTCCAAGACGATCGATCGGAGTAGGGGAATTAGTTAAAAATCCAAAATGGCCGCCAACATAATGAAAAGATTGATTGGTTAAATGGAGACAGGTTGTTGCACTGCAAACACGTTTTAGTACACACGAGGGAGTTTACTCTCGCAACCCACTCATTTTTGACGAGTTTGATTCAAGGTTGGCTGTCGTTCACACTCCTCAAAAGGAGATAACTAATATTCCAACCACTTGATCATTCAGATAACCGTTTTATGAAACCGGAAAAATTCAGGTTTATGGCAAACAAACTCACATTTTAATGTATTCAAGATGCCCAATCCTGGTCTGAGACCTTCTCAGATGTATATCACACGTGCAGTGGATTTTAGAATTACCGACTTGATTCTTTGTATAGCATTTGCACTTTTAACCGCTCGCCTCCTTAATTTACTGTACTGATCTCAAACGGTCTAAAAAAAAGGATTGGCATCTTGAAAACATTAAAATTTAAGTTTATTTGCCATAAATCTGAACTTCCCAGGTTTCATAAAATGGTTATTTGAATTATCAAATGGTTTGAATATTAATTAGGCCCTTCTGAAGCATGTGAACGAGTGCGTCAATGGAGCAAAACCCAAGAGCAAACATTTTGTTTATTTCGCATGAAATCGTTCGTACATACGAGGGTACATGCTCTGGGAGCATGTTGCGGAAGTGTATTGCAGGAGCAAGCTCCCTCGTGTGTACCGGCCTTTATATTAAATGTGCGACCTTCTTTTCCGTCAAAGCTGACCCATGTCAATTTCTATCCTACCAGCGTCTGCTGGGAGCTAACTGAAATACACTAGTGTCCAGTCCAGGAAAAGTTAAAGACCTTTATTATTTTTAACCACTATGGGAGCCTGTAATGTAAGTACCAGCTCGAATGAGCCGTCGGGAAAAAGGATCCTGTTACTGTGTCTCAACGCATTTTGTAGTACATTTTGAAGTTGTACTCGTGGCCTTTTACAGGCCAACATTTCAAGAAAAAGACATAATTCTAATAATATGTCAGTCGAATAGCTTACTATTCAGAAGATCAGTATCTCCCTTTCGTTTGGCGTTTATATCGTCAACTAATTGTTGGGCTTGGCTTTGTAGATCCTCGTGACATCTAATGCGGAGGTCTCCCTCTTGTAATGGCTGGTTCAAACTTTCATGAGGAACTGAAGCGCTTTCTGTTGGCTCGCTGAGGGATAGACAATTGAATTACAACAACAGAACAGAAAACAATAATTTATTGCGCTCTTGAGACATTATTTAAATTAAATAGTGTAGTGTAGTTAAAAACGTCTGAAGGAGAACAAACTACTTGAAAATAGTAGAAAGTGACTTTGGTCAAGCGTGTAAGTTTGGAATTTGAAATGCCGGTTTTCGTAGGAATATGCATCGATAAAACATGAAAAAATGAAAAAACATAAAGGATGAAAGGGGAACTAAAACGGTAAATTTTCAAAGAAGAGGAATAAGAGAAGAAAATCATTTTAAATCAGATTAATTATGAGAATAGCTGTCAAGAATGAAATCAGTTAAAAGTCTTTTAAAGGAATAATTATTGCGGGACTTAGATTTGAAATCATCTATAAAACTGAGTTCCAGATTTTAACAACAACGAAGTGAATATTGAATTTTCCGAAAATGGTTCTTATATATTCTTGGAAGATAATATAATCTCTTGCTGGCAAGTCGAGACAGTATTGTATTGATTTTTAATCTATCTACGCACATAAAAAAGGATTTGAAAACTGGTGATAAGAGCTTAGCATGAATATCGTACATAAAATGCGCATTATTAAGAAATGAAGTAAGGAAACGTCATAATTCTTACTGCGTTTCTCTAGAGGTTTATGAAAGGCTTCAAAGTTGATTTTTAAGAAGACATAAATCAGTTTTAGAATACCATCGCGAGAGTTGAAACTATGACAATTTAAAGTATCTGACTTGTGAAAGATGCCTACAGAGCTTTTAATCTTTTTTCGAAATGTGGATCGTATATGCTCTTTCCAACTTATGTAAGGAAAATTAGATAATGGCGTATTATGTTCTTAACACAGTCTATCTATTGCAACATTTTAGGCAATTAAGTACGGTCTATTACATACTGTAAATACTGTGCTATTTTATTCCGTTACAGAGGTGTAGCAAGCAAATTGAAAGTGGGGGGGCCAACTCCAGTTTTGGCAAGCTTAACAGTCAAATGTTTTAACACCCATTTTTACCTTGATGTCATGTTTTGCACATTAATTATGTTACTCTATAGTT
>JAOTRI020091370.1:0-15595 GCA_028564885.2 Zoanthus sanctaehelenae
GATATTTGTAATTCGTTCTGATGATGGTTTGAACCTAAACCGAAATATAAACGTATTCTGTGTACCTTATCTTGTTTTACTTAAATATTAAGTTTCCAAGAATGTTCTTCGGAATTGTATTCTTTCTTTATAATAATCTCTATTTATACCCTAAAAGTTAAAAAGTGGTATTTTTAATGTAAATAACGTATATACCTATTTTAATCTGTAGAAGGTAGTTTTTCTTTCCATGGTGCAGCCAACCGAAAGCAGTTCATCGTGTTTCAATTGTATTCTTAGTCGTACAAGCACCGAGTTAATTACCTGCAGGAGTATTTCTTAGCCATACTGGGTTACATGTGATATGGTGTGCGTTCTACAGACTGAGTTATCTACAAATTTCTTTATTCTCAAGCGGTTCATGAACAAGATCTGTAAAATTACGTTTTCTTTGAATGAAATTTCAGCGAAATATTAAATAACCTCACAAACCTCTTTGACACAAGACCATACAAGTTTTAGTTAAATTACTAAATTTCGCTCATTTATGTATAGTATCAATTCTATGGAAGTGCTATGACCAATATCTTATTGCAGATCCCTTCGTTTTTTCCTCTGTGCCTTATATTATTTTCATATGTTAGAAACCTCTTTCCAGCAATTTTTGTTACCGCTGACCAATTAGTGTTCGTTTTATTTTCTTTCTACAGAGGTTTTGCATAAGTTATATTTAAAAAGAAACACGGCGAACAAAGAGAAAGGTGGGTAGAGTTCCGTTCAAATACAGGAAAGAGTGAATGAAGATTTAGTTTTGAGTCAAAAGAAGAACTGTAATTGGTTCTAATTAACAATTAGACCTCGTAGACGAATAGACTACGAGTAATAGTCCATGAGGCAGTAGGCCGAATGGACTATTCAAACTCGTAGTCTACGAGGCCGAGAATTTCGCTACTCGATAACTATTACTAATAGACCACCAGTAGCGTAGCCAATCAAAATGGTGGATTTGCAATGGTCCACTAGTTGGGTGATACTAATTATTTGTTTAACTGACGCATCGTGCGCTCTGCAATTGGTTACTCTGCTATATAGGTCTAACGCACACCCTGTACTCTGATTAGCTACTCTTTAAGAGAGGTCTTTTTGTGATAGGCTACTAGTGAAAAATATGGCAGATCAAAATAGTAATAACTAAATAAGCCCCGTTTTGCTATAATCGATTAGTAGGTTTATACTAAAACAATTCAGATCTCTCGGTCCCATAGACTACGAGTTTGAATAGCTATTTACTCATAGTGAAGGGTAAAAGCAAATTCTTGGGGAAAAAAATTTTCATTCCCGGAAAAAAAATTCTTAAAATGGGTTTACCTCGGTGTAAGAACCTGTAAAGTACACGAGTGTCGTATAACAATGAAAACAATGAGGTCAAAACAATAGATCAAACGAACATAACAGTGGTAAAACAAAGAAAAGACTTCACAGGTTCTTACACCGATGATGAGCCCTTAAAATAAACTAGGTTCATCCGGAACGTGAGGTTGAGAAAACGGCTGCATAGTACAGTGCTACATAAAAATATAATATGCCTGATTTTTCACCTGATATCAGTAGATGTGTGACCAGTATGATATTATCTTTTACAGTTCCAAATGTTCAGGAATAACTGCACGTGCAAATAAATACTTTTTCTATTTATCGGAGATCTATCTTGCGGGAACCTTAACTCTTCGATACCTTTTGTGACTCTACTTAATTACTTCAGTCTTCAGTCTGCAATCATGATCAAACCAAAGTATAATTCAACTTCATAATTATAGTTCCATGTACAATGTACTCCTCCTGTTCTTTTCTTTTTAAGCAACCTCTTTTTTTTCTCAACATTGCTATAATTTGTAAGCAAATTAATGGCACCTCAAGGATATAAGCAAGAGGCTTCTTCTTGAGATGCCTGCCACCCAGAGTTATGATCAATATAAATAACTTGTTAATATATGTTCATCTTTAGTTAGTTAAATTAACATATAATTGAACTAGTAATATTATAGCACTTTTGTACTGAAAACTGTTTTTTTGTAAACTCTAGGAGGAAATTAATAAAATCGAACAAGTTAGCTTACACCTTTCTCTTATATAGTGACTACATCATTCATTCTGCGCATTCAACACCACTTGGTAATTTTCAATCAATGTTTAGCAACAACATAAGGAAAAATACTTTGAAAATCTTTTTCATAGATAGAAAATGTAATAACGGACACGAGATTTCTAGAGCAACATTATCAAATTTTCTCTGAAAGAATGGCTACATTTTCCAAAGGAATCTCGCTTAAAAAGTGTATAAAAGCTATTGCGTAAATTCAATAAAATGGGATGTCAGTGTTTAGAAAAGCTTACGCCCACATTTTCAGTTGGCTACTTCTTTGTACAAATACCAACAAATCATCGAAATGTATCTTTTAACTACTATAAATAGAAACTTCTTGTTTTTAGCAAAAAAGATACTTTAACTAAACATTAAAAATTAATCAAAACTCCTAAAATCGACTAAAAGTTTCTGAAGCAACAAACTATGCACTGTGTTTTCTTGTTTAGGAATAAAACTCTTTATGTTTGAAAACATCTGTGTAAGTTTAAATTAATTTCCAAATTTTAATCAAGGGCTTCGTGCGTGATCGATAAGCTCATTAACTATTTATTTGTTCTTCTCACGCACTTCAAACAAAACTCTTAATTTCACGTTGCCAAAGGGAATCAAGCCAAGATACATTAGATAGCAAAATATTAGTAGAACGCTAGGCAAACAATATTCTAAGTGAAAACGTTTTTTTTTTCTTTTTAACACAATACAACTTATTAGGTATCGTTTAGCTACACAACTCTATTTATTTATGCCTTCTAAATTCAAGGCGCAGTTTTTGTTATTTTGTAAAAACCAATCTAACGATGAAACTTATATCCAACAGCAAAGCAAGTATCTTCCAAATGTTCTACAAAAAACACATTTTGCCAAAAATGCTTCGGTTACTGAACTAGCGACAGTTGATAGAGATTCATCAAAGTGAAAAACGCTATATAGAATCCAAGAATGCTCAGAAAACTGTATCGTAATAATAGCAATATGAGTGTGTCAAAAGACGCAGGACTGGTTTATTATCAATTACTCTCTACCTTAAATTTTAGTGCATAGTGAAAGAGTTGAAAGAGGTATTTGAGTGGGAAGAATTCTGGCGATGACCGCCAAATTAAACCGTCCCTGCAGACCATGCAAAAACGCAACTTGAGTTAGAAAACGGTTTAGCATTTTTTTTATAAATATTCAATATTAACTCCAAACTTCACTAAATTTCCCCCCAAACTCAAATTTCTCTCACAAAATCTATTTCCTCGGCCTACAAATCTCATCCAAAAAATCTTAAAATATCTAAAAAGCTTCCTTTTTACTGAATTTGTAAAGCTATTATAGGTTTTTTTGTATTTTAAAATAATGACGGAGATATCTTTAATAATATCACTAAAAGTATTGAAAAATTGGTGCTAGGGTCGAGAGTGGCCTTAATTAATGCATAAACAATGATAACATTATGAATTATTGCAGAGGAGGTACGTACGCTATATAAGCACGTATCAAACCATCCCGACGTTTCATTGTTGCTTCTTGTATTCGATCATAAGATTATGTTATACGATTACTGTTTTTTAAGACTCACAGAAGTTTGAGCGGAATCAAATCGTTATTGAAGCATTTAATGATGCCGAAATTGACTTTGATGGAAACTTCATCGAAGACATCTGAAATAAAGTTTTGAACGTATTCTCTGTTAACCTTAATTAAAAACTTTTACAATGTTTTCAGATCACAAAAAATATCGATAAATATTTTTGACTTTTCTAAGGAGAGGGGTGGGGAGGGGGTCTCGAGAGAAACGTAAAATTGACGTTTCTTGTGGGCAAAATCGATATGTGAGGCTTCCGTTACTAAAACACCCGACCCATCAAATCTTTCTTTCCATACCGGGACCGTCTCAACTGATCACAACTATGAAATGTAATTCATAAGGCTATATATAGTTGTTGAAATTTAAATGATTTTTACATTGGTAAAACAAAACGTAGACTAGACGACAGGAAAACTAAACACTTCTTGGCCCTTTTAAAATCTGATTAATCTTCTGCTGTTGCTGATCACGTTAAAACAACTGGACTCAATATAAAATGGGACCATTTTGACATTTTATCGTTCGGAAAAACGGATTTCCACTGTAGGTTTATAAAGTCTTTTATTATTAAAGAATTGCAGCCAGCATTGAACGTAATTAAATGTTAGCAGTGAAAAGCTTTTATTGTATTGGTATACTCTTTACAAATGTGTCACTTAGATTTAGACATTTTCCAGATCCCAATTTGTACAATATATATATGTGAAAAATAAAAGACTGGACTGTGTCAAAAATCAAGACTGGACTGTTAAAAACGAAGACTGGACTGTGTGAAAAATAAAGACTGGACTGTAAAAATTCAAAACTGGACTGTGAAAAACCAAGACTGGACTGTGAAAATCCAAGACTGAACTGTATGAAAAACCAAGACTGAACTGTGTGAAAAACCAAGACTGGACTGTGGAAACCTAAGACTGGACTGTTAAAAGCGAAGACTAGACTGTTAGAAACGAAGACTGGACTGTGAGCCTTCTGGGCGGCATCGTAAGATTCATCATGTCTGTTGGATTTGAACTGATTTTGGCAAATGTAGCTTTACAAATTCTTCAAAATTTTTGCAAAGTTTAGGAAATGAATTTCGATGGCTTACCAAAATACTGTTTAATTTTTGAATGAAAAAAAAAAAGGCTGAAGTTACCTCTAACTTCTATCGCACTACATATATATATATATATATATATATATATATATAATGAGTTTCCAGATGGTTTCAAAAATGAATAGTTACATTTTGGGAGAAATGAATGCTCACATATTCGAAAAACTTGGGAACACTTGACAGATTTATTCCCCAAGAAAAACTAAATGAATGCTGTTCCTTTTAAAATTTTGACTGGTTTCTAAAGTTAGAATGAAGTAGTAACAAACATCAGTCCTTTGCACTGGAAAGGAGTAAACACTTATCTTAACAGCGATTTTATGAAACAACACATTTACTAAAACAAATTAATTAGTTCTTTATGGGAATATATTGATCAGTTGCTTCAAGAATTGGAAAATATAACACTATTTATTTTTATATATATTAATCATTTCAGCTTTACAAAGCAAATAATTATGTATAATTTAAGTCATATATTTTTCTTTGTTTTTAAAACAGTTGCTTTTCAACATAATTTGGTTTTGAATTGTATAAAATAGAGCTACGGTAAGCTAAACAATTATTTGGAAGAAATATTCTAGTATGGAAAAGATTGTACTGAAGTGGTTCTAATACACGAATTCGAATTCGATAGCAATTTAGTTTTCTTCTGGTAAAAATGCAGTTATAAAATAAACTATTGCCTTGTTTTTGCCGTAAGTGAAGTACTTGTAGTCTTGGATGTGTTATTTTTGGCTGATTCAATTTTCCCTGTTTATGATTGGTTCCTCAAAACACAGCTGAGGCACGTACTTTACCAAAATTTGAAACTCATGAATAAGTTCAAATATAATCTAGAAATTTCGTAAAACTTGAAAAAAACATCATCAAACGGAAAAAAACTTTGGCAGTTTTTTTTATACTCAGATATTTATTCTATATTGTTACTTTTGTCTCGACCGGCAAACGTATTTTTTTCAGTTTTCTGATATAGCGTTATGTTTATGATTAAAAGAATTCTAAAGAGCAAGCATGAAAATTTATTTCGCCGAAACAAAGCCCCAAATAATATTTTAGCTTCAAATGCAACCTCCGCGCAAAGTTGTACGAGGTTTTCAAAAAATGATTGAATTAGAATTTGAAAAGTTCACATAATGATTGTTCGTTTTATTCCCTTAGGCACGAATATTTTTTTTTGTTGTGATAGTTCCTTCGATTAAGCAGTCAAAATACTGGAAGTTTGAGAAAAGTAAGTGTTTTTGCTTTTTAAACAAGACTTTGTTTTGGTCCAAACTAAAACTTAACGGCAAAGCAGTTATGGTTTTGCAATCAGAGATAACAGTTTCATAAAAATTTAAAATAGATTTGTCTCGGTTCACTTTAAGCTCTTACTTTCTTTTTTTTATTTTAGAAAGACGACAAAATTCAGCATTTATTGCCAAGAATCACGTATGACCTTTGTCCATAAAAATCAATAATAGTAGTATTTCGAACATCAATTTTTATTGAAGCGATTAAATTAGAGCTAGGCGCGCGGCCGACAGCAACTGTTCGCAGCGGAGTCCGGAATGGTAAATTGCGCTGTTTATATCTCATTAAGTTGGCATCGACACTCGCAAATCGTAAATTTGGAAGTTTACTTTTGCTACTACTTTTGTTAATCTTTTCACCGCAAAAGCGTTGAGATCATTGGTAATTTTTTTAATGAGTGATGAAATAATTTCAAAAAAAACTTTTAAGATAGTCAAATAGATTTGAAATAGATGTTATTCTGTCAAAAAAAAACTGAGAGCGTATGCTGTGCTTGGCGCCAAGTTGACGGCGACAGGGGTCTTATTACCATAAATGCATAAATGCCATCTTGCTTTTTCTGTTCTCAATTCTTTTCACTGTTTCTCCGAGAAATCACCTGCAGACAAGAACAGAATGACATTTATCTCCGATGCTGCCAAAAGTTGGACAGAAATCGATCCTCATGTAGATAAAAGCTATTTTATAATTTGGAAAAGGATTTTGTTCTTTTTATATATTCGCAACATATCCTTTACGCATCTGTTTGTTCGCTATTGCGATATTCCACTTAATGAAATTTTTTACACCCCGTTTGTTTTAAACAGCGTTGCAAAAAAAGCGATTCAAATATTCTTTTGAAACAAACTTTTGGGCAATCGGTTACTTCACTTTACTGATTTAAAGTTATAAGTTTCGTTTGAAACTTACCGGTACTGTTCCGGTAATTTGGCAAAAAAATGTCGTCCTTCGGCTTAGGTCGAGTTAGCTTTTCACTGCTTTAGGAATTAAAATTTTTCCCGCGACGGCGAGTTTTTAACTTTTAAAATTAATCATTTTTTTCATAATCTTGTATTTTTTTGTTCTTATTTTTTTTATTTTCAGTTACTCTTGCTGACTGTGTGAAACTACACACCAGTGAGATTATTTAAATGGTATTGTTATTATAAAACTACCTGTACATTTGTCATTAAAATAATCAGTCAAATCCATTTTCATCTTTGAAAGCTAAAAGATGGACTTTGTAAATTCAGATATTGTTTATTGTTTAGTGCACTTTGAGACAAGAAACAATTATTGAGGCTAGTATCAATGTTTAAGACAAGACATGTCTTTTCGCGAATTAGCATTAAAATACGAAATATTTTTGTGCATTGATTTTGCAAAGACCTTTTGCCAAAGTGTAATTATGCTGAAAAAGACTTACTTTAAATTCAAAACGTAATTTAGCTTTTGTTGCATTTAAGCATAACGGAAATAGTTTACTGTTTTCTGATAAACTTGAAGACTTTGGATTAATAAAAAGCCTTTTCTTTTGCAGTAAAATTTTGCTTGCAGCATTAAGCTTTCATTGTTGTATTTAAAGACAGCCATGCAATTAACGTAATGAAATGAGAAGTATTGAATATTTTATAAGCTCTTTCTATTCAGCCTCATTGCTAATAAAATGTGTCAGGATTGGGTTTTATTGCACTTTAAATGTGTACGTTTCGATATGTTGTTTTTCTTATCTTTTAACGCAAAAAAGTAATTCCAAAATATTAGAGATTTTGTCACCCATAAATTTGTTAAAAAGATAGAGATGAAATGACTAAATTATTGTCCTTGGTACGATGGACTCAAACAGTTTTATTCCGTGATGTGCATGCAAAAGAAAAAACGACCCACTTATGCAAATCATGTTAAATACCCAACTTCTTCGCCTTAACGGAAACAGCCTTGTCGGAAAACGTTCAGTGGAGATAACGGTGGCCTGTTTTGAAAACTTAAGTGTAATCTTTGTCGAAATTGTTTACATTTTACCAAAAGTTTAGCTCAAATGCAATAGGCATTAAGCTGATAAAGAATATTGTAAAATTACATTTCAGCTTAAGGCTTGCGTGCTTTGACTATAATGACATTTCAAGAAATGAACTGGAGTTAATATCACTTTGAATAGCTTTTATTTTGCATAAGTAGTTACTTCCACTTCAAGCACAAAACTTGTGTAAGATTGAAGAATATATAACATCATTAGTCAAATTTTAAATAATTTCTATTCGTTTTAGATATACATATAACATTTTTAATGAACAAAGATTCTTATTTTAATTGTTTGAAAGTTTTTGTAATGAACAATTCACTTCATGTAAAGATAAGATTTTAAAGAGAAGGGAAGTTGTAGAGTTGTTGTCGCATTTCCTAATATCTAGATTGATTCGTAACACCCTCTTTAAAGATTGCCGTCCATCAGTATTAAGGATTGCATTTGTTTTTTTTAAAAAAAGGAGCGAACTTTTTTACTGCAAATAATTTTTTCTTTGACTTACAAATTTAATGTACTTTAACTTCCCTTATTCTCCATGATTTCATGAAATAATTTTTCATTTGAAATATCAAGTTAATTTCTTTTAGAAATATACTTAGTAGATAAACAATACAATAAAATATAATCCGTTGGATTTATCAAAAGGAACTACCATTCCACTTTCAAAGAGGAATGAACTTAAATTTTCACTTCAAAAACCTCATAAATAGCACGTGTTGATTTTTTCTATATTGATTGATATATTCGCTGGATTTTTCCCAAGCGCAAATTTAAAGTATTTTAAAAACATTAAATTGTAATACTTTGAATATTATCATTGAAAAATTCAAAAGTAAAGATCACTTAGTTAATGCCGAATTCAAACAATAGGTTTCTACAAAAATTTTATAAAAAGTTATTATAATGCAGTGTACAATTTTGTGAGGTCTTCAATCACTTAATACATCATTTTTTCGAGAACAAAATTATCTATTTGTTACCTTCTAACTGTCTCAAATCATTAACGACGTGCTTGTTGGATGAGGGACATTAGACCTATTTCTTAAATTGTCTCAATTCATAACCTTTTTATCAATTCTTCAACCACGTCTCCCCATTCAAGCGGCTTGACTTTATACTTTTGTTTGCTGCTTTGTCGCGTTTTTGTTTTTCGGACAATATTTGATGGTGTGTGACTGGTCGCCAGTAGCTTTACAAAGTGGACAAGTGTAGGCGCGCAGAATTGGACAAGTTGTGTTGCCTTGTAGATCTTTTAATATATGGCTCGCGTACACCTTCTTGCTTTCGCCGTTATTTCGACAAAAAACACAAACATTTGCATTTCGGTTTTTTGATGCCTTTAAGCTATTTTCTCCGCCACGGTTTTTGCGATTCTTTGTAGAAACGTCAGATTCGCTGCCAATTTTCTTGACTGTCGGTCTATTGGGCGGACTACCCGGTGCAAGATTTGATCCCGGAGCTTTAGCGGTAAAGTTTTCAAAGTTCACCTCCTGATCGACGGAGCTGCAGCTGGAAAACGAACGGTCTGAGCCGATACTGTCACCTCTAGCACGTTGCTTGAACTGAAAATCGTAAAAGTTGTCAAGTTCATTGTGTTTGTGACTCTCGCAAATTGTATTATTCTTAACCAAATGAATGAGTCCAAAATAATCCCGAAAGAGCCTAAATTCACCCTCTTCATCCCACATTGGTTTCAAGGAGGCTATGTGACTGCTTCCGGCAAGTTTTGGGTTTGTTCCAAGTAAGTCTCCTCGATAAAATACACTCAACATTTCATCTCCCATTGTTGGTATAGAATTGTGTCGAATGTTCTTTGAAAGTGAACGCGTGGTTAGGCACTCGTGTTAAGCTGAAAGTTCTCGGCTTAAGGACGGTTAAAGTGAATCTTAGAAACTCAGTTCAAGCTCTTGGTTTCAACACGACTGACCGTCTAAAGTGGAAGACAACAGTCTTTTTAAAGCGGAAAAAAATCGCTAGCAATGGCTGGAATTTGATTCTTGCTGTGGTAAAGATGGCTCTTGTGAGTCCGTCCTTAGTACTCGCCAGATGTCTTTTATGTCTTTCACTATCGCTTTTTGTCACTTGTTCATAAGCGGAATAAATGGCTTTCAAAATAACGACTGGATTTGCCTTAAGTAGCATTGGAATAACATGTGGCACCATTGTTTTTGTTTTTAAGAGAATGAAACGATTAGCCAATGAGACAAGCGGGCTTTTGGTCGACCCCCCACAGGGCCGCATGGAGAGCACGAGCATCCAAATTTTAGCTGAACAGAGAAATTTGCAGCGCATTTATTGGTTCGTTGTCATTTTTTATGGATTTCCCATTTTCAAAGTATAATATATTTTCCCTAAGATGAGCTAAATTGTTATTAGAAATTCAATCTACCCAGACAAAACAACAGGTACCTCGGACCTAAACGACAAGTCTGCGTTAAAACGATTAAAATTCATTTTATGTCAATATCATACTTTTACCACGAATGCTTTTTCTTTTTGCTTTATGTTCTTCCGTCCAAAGCTTCAGCGGTAAAAAAAAATAACAGCGCGAATGTATTTACATGCCATGCGTAAAGGAGATCTTGGATCTGGTCACTACAGTGCGTATTGTACTGAAGCCATCGACCTTAAACCCTGAACTCAAATGTACACGAAGTTTGAATTAGACTATGGCGTGTGAAATAAAAGGATGAATTACCGATAATCTTTTAATTCTCATTTCCCGCCGCTTTGCCTTGCTAACACGATATAAGTAAAACTAACTATTAAATAATCTATGAAATTCAAAGACACATAGGTAGTTTTGGACAATGCAAAACTGCAAGAGTTTTTGTCTCAAAAAGCAATTTTTCCATACTAACTTTAAAGATGCAAATATGAGAATAAACATTTCCTGACAGGTGTTTTTTATGGAAATGAGTTTCTGCAACAAAGAAAAGTGTGCTGCGCGCTGGCTTTGTTCCGAAAACAAATTTCTGTTGCGTCTTTTTCTTCACAAAGCGTTAATTCAGATCGATCTCAAAGCAATTTTCAACTTTTTGCTGCCGCGTGATGTACCATTTCAGCTTCATTTTTCTGAGCGAGTTATATGTTTTTCAATAATAGAAGAGGGAAAGGAGATATTGAATACTAGATTACAGAGCCTGCCTTGTGAACATCAATATTTCAGTGAAATTCAATATTCTGTACATCTGCATGTAGAACTGAAAATGTTGACTTAGGATTAACAATTTCCATTTGTCCAGTTAATGCAGGGCCAAATATCAAAAATTAGAATATATAAATTACACGTACATATTTAAAAGAACTATGCAGTAATTCTGCATGTTCTTATTTCTAGCAGCTAAAATTCATGAAAAATTATTAAATAGAAACAATTATGAATTAATGCATTGCAAAACGATGTGCATCAAGAATGAATGTGAACACCGCGAGACATTTTGTGTTGCTAAGTTAATCCATAAGTTTTAGTGAAGTCTCTACTTAAAACATTTTCATAGATATTCATAGATAGAGTCTGAACCTGACATCAGTGTTTTAATATGTTTTTAATTTTCGACCAATTTGAGCTTCGTTGTTCTTGTAAAGTTGTTTTTAGAATGCAGTATAAAAAAGCGTGCATTTAAATATGTCTTTTTTTGAAAAAGATATCAATATTTAACTGACAAATATACTTTTCTTCTAGAAAAAAATGACCCGTTTTAAAGACTCATGAAGATGATTTGCTCAGTATAACTGCGGGATCTTAGGAGAACAAGTTATTGTCCATCGTGTTGGTGAAAGATAGAAAGTAAACACAATGAATTATGGGTTCCGCATCTTTTGTCTTATTTCTTATGACTTGTTTTTTAAAAACATATGTTATAGTTCGATCGACACACTATTTTGAACTAATTAATTTAGTAGTTTAATTTGGTCATACATTAAATAATTTTAAAGATTGGGGCCGTTAGAAGTGACAGACTTGCTTTGAATATAAAATAAACGTCTATGATTTTAAAACTTAAATAAATGTATTTTTAAAATCCAAACAAAGGAATCGAAACACGAACACAAATGGAGTTCTTAAACGCGCCCAGAGGTTTTGAATCTTATACAAAGCTCTTCTTTCAATATAAAAACACTAAAATTGTGTCCAAGTTAATCTTGTCGTCGTTCTGACAGAGGTTAATATTTGCAAGTTGTGAAGTGAGAAGGGATTGTTAAAAAGTTCTTAAATATTGTCGACAAACCAAACCACGGATCTGTAATTTCAGAACTAAGTTGAATCCGTTCTTACTAAAATATACATAAATTTATTATAAACTCCGATTGTCAATTGCTGCCATATTTGTTTACTCAAAACAAACACGAAGTGTTCACTAACTCCATGAGATTATTTTAGCTTATACTGTCGTCGATAGACGACATTTTCAAAACACGATTCAATTGTACAATGAAGCGAATTTTGTTGCACCTTTACTTTGAAAGAGTAATTCGTGGTCGGGCATCTGCTGTTCTGCTCAGAAAAGATTGGTTAAGCTGTAATTCTTACTTCTGGCTAGAACAGATAATTTTCATCATAATATTTTTGTTTTACTGATAAAGAAGCAAGATAAGTTCGCATTGTGGTCCATGGAACCTTTAAACAACTTAGTTTTGTTGTTTTGATTGTACCGTCGACTGTTGTCGAGGAAATGAAATATTTTTGATAAAAAAATAAGTTAACAATGACTGAAATGATATGATGCAAAAAATTACTATGAGACCTCTCGATCGAAACTTAAGATAGTGTAAAAATAAATGAGTAGTATAGCTTTTGTGGCAAATTTACAAATAATCAGTTTCATAATTGTTCAATTTCTTGATATCCTTTGTCTTGAAAGAAACGAAGCTGTTAGTTGTAAACATTTACCACTAAATATGCTATTTAAGAAACGAATGGTCCAAAAAACTCTAATTTGTTGTGGTCGATTTAAAAAAAAAATTAGCAAGTTTCCAGTTATCATGTTCAACAGTGAGTCATTATAAAACTTTCTAATCTCTTGATTTCTATACTGAAATAAGAAGAAATCTATAACCTTTGGGCACAAACTTTGTTTTCAGTTTGCGATCTTTCGGCGTATGCTGAAGTCGAGGAAATCTCTAGCCTTTAATCTGTTTCCATTCAATTAACTAAATGACAACTTGCTTAACAACCCACCGTAAACATGTGTGAAGTCTTTCACAGTTGAGTTAATACTTACCTAATTCAGTAATTGACATACATGCAGTCGAGGTACAAAGTCTTTGATTTGAATTATCTTTGTGTTTTGATTTTCAATTGATAAAAATCCGTAGTGCCTGTCCACCACGAATAAAACTATGTTTTGTGAAGCGGACTGAGGAAATATCAAGGTCATATATTTCATTTATTTCTTTAATTTTTTTCAATTTATTCAGTTATAAATCGAAAAATTCTCTCAGTCACTGCTTTATCTATCTGCTACGTATATCTCAGTCACCTTAGTTCATGTCTGTCATGCAGGTCTTATTGTGTTTAGCGTCCTGTAAATTGTAACATCTGATCGGAATTGAAAATTCTGCAGGTTTTCATGAACAATGAATCGAGAAAAGCGATGTTCGAACAAAGCCTTTTTGATGGCTTAAATTTACCGGAGATGTAGTCTGCGAACTATCCTGTCTTCATATAAATCTATGTATAAATACGCCACGTGAACATGTTTTTTTTGACGAAAATCAACATAACTTAAACTAAGATTTTACAATGAATTAACAAGACTAAACATATTCTCATTATGAAATGAATTGAATTTTGACAATCTGAGATAATTTTGAAGTCAGTACAATATCTTTTTGGTTGTTTTTGTACATTTAATCTGTGTACAACAAATTCAAAATACATCCGATGACAAAGCTTCTTTACATCGAATCTAAGGTAGATGAATGAATTTCACAAGTGTTTAACACTGATTTTGCCTTTTCAAATTAGAACTATAAAAATATAAAGATTTACGAAAATATTTTACAAAACAAGAATTAAACAGCATTTGTTGATTTGTTGATTTACTTTTATAAGTACCGAAATTGGAAGTTTGCTTGCCTGTAAATTCTGGCCTTGTCAACAGAAACGCTTTGTATTTAATGATGCTATTTGCATATTGTTCATAGTTCTAAACTTTTATGTGTATAGTAAACTCGGGAAAATGTTTAATGAGTTTTTCTTCTCAACGTTTTTAAATGAAAGACTGCAATTCCAATTGAATAAGGATTGTTTAGTCTACACCGGACAATTAAAAGAGGTCTTGGAAATGCAATCAGTTTCTTTATTAAAACAGTTTTTACTACTGATTAATGTCCTATTTTATTGACATTTTAAAAACAGAACAAATTAAATTTTATGAAATTCAGTCTTTTCTACCTAAGATGTAAATTGCTACAAATGTTTTTAAATGTTTTTTCAAATGTTTTCCTGGCAAGGTTTTATAGCCCAATCAAAACATTGATAGAAAGTGGCGTTATTTCTACTGATTTAAGGCACCTAAAATTTAAAAAATCACAAAAAGGATATAGAGAGGGAATATTCTTGGTAAGATTTGAAATCTGGTTTAAGTTTAATGTGTTTGCATTCAGAGAAGCTAAACTTTCTTGTTACTGAAACTTACAGAAAAGAAATCATTTTCAGGAAAGGTTGAGTAAAACTCTTGCCTATAATGAACATTCAATTTATTGAGTTGATTCAAAGGGGATAATTAATAATTAATTTCTTACTTTCGAAGACATTCGCTTTTGGTAATGTAGTTTCGCCTCCAGAAACGTTTCAGGGCGCAATTTCAATTGTTTGAAATTATCATTAAAAAAAATGGGTGAAAATCACTAAAACCTTGTTTTGAAAACAAACCGGAAAATTATTTGATGGATAAAAAATATCCTGGTTTACTCTAAAGGAAACCAAACTATTGAATAAGTTTTTGTTCTTTTACAAAAAAAACAAAATTGAAAGAAAGAAATTCAAAGCAATTTCAGCATTTCCGCAGCAAATTTCCATCTTTGCAACAGGACAAAAGAAGATGAACGCTTCCAACTTTAACAAATCCTCAACCAGATGGCTGCCAATTCTTAACAAATGACATCCCAACTAAATGAGCTCAGCACCCAAATGCGGAAAGTCCACAAGGAGCAGCGTAGCTTAAAGAAGAGGTTCCTCAACTTCTGTCGGAGGAATAATTTTGAAGCTCCTTCACCAACACCGTCACCACCATCATCTTAATAAGCTTTTCTTACTCCTTTTACTTTTAATTTGTGTCATTTTCTTTTGTTTAGTTTGCTATTATTTTTTTGTTTGGTTTGATGTCATTTTCCCTTATTTGGTGGTTAACTTGTCATATTGAGGACAATGTGATCTTTAAGTGTGGGGAGCTGACATTGATTTTCTCAATTGCATTGCTCGCATTTTGTTAAATAGGATGCATTTTTAGGCATATCATATGCTTTGTTTTAGCAATGAAACCACAGCTGAATCAT
>JAOTRI020091381.1:0-15594 GCA_028564885.2 Zoanthus sanctaehelenae
ATATAATCTATCTAAATCAGCTTGCAAATGCAAGGTTTTGTTTACTGTCAGTAATTTTCTGGTTTTTCGGTCTAATTTCCACAGTTCATCTTTAGCTAACCTGATAATTCCTGCATTATAACTGATTATCGAGAATGCTCTTGAATTTATTGCATTTACAACATAATTGATCCGACTGAAGTATTCCTTACACATCACTTTTTTCATGGCAGCATGTTTTATATCGTGTGCTTCTAGAACTCCGAGAAATTTCTTTTCAGTTTCTAATACTTCTCTAATAATATTTCCGTCTGGAATCTCAATACCAGTACACAAAACCAGTTTTCCTCTCTTCATGACAAGAACTGCACATTTGTCAATGCGAAATTGCATTCCAATATCACTGTTGAATACACGAACATTTTGCCATAAAGTTTCAAATTACCCTTATACAGGTGACTTACAAGTTCCTTCTTCCCCGTTAGATCATAACCAGTTTTAACTTCCCTCAAGACAATTGATAACGGGATCAGAGTTACTACAAATAGCAGTGGCGATAGCGTATTTCCTTGGAAGATTCCTCTTCTTACATTTATCGTCCCCAATGTATTCCCACTTGCCGACAACTACACCTCCCAATGGCCCATACTCTTCTCTATATACTTGACCATATTTTCAGCAGCCCCAAATAGTCGTAAATATTTTAAAATCCATGAGTGAGGGATCATGTCCAATGCTTTTCTGTAATTAATGCACGCCATTGCAAGGCCGGTTTTCCTTTTCTTACAGTTCTTGATAATCATCTTATCCATGAGCAATTGATCCTTCGTTCCTCTTGAGTTCCTTCAGCATCCGTTCTGCTCATCCGGCAATAAGTTTGTGTTTTCTAGGTGTTGATAGAGATTGTTCAACATTATTCCTGTGAGTAATTTCCACATTTGAGGTAGACAAGTTATGGGTCTAAAGTTCGATGCTATATTTCAATTCTCCTTGTTCTTAATAATCGATACTGCACGCCATTTAGTAAACCAGCCTGGGTATCATTATTATCAATGCAGTCTTGCAGCTGAAGGGCTAGTCTCTCTCTACATGATAATTATATTCTTCAGCCAAAAACAATGTAAACCATCTAATCCAGGAGCTTTCCAGTTGGCTGTCTTCTTCAGCTGCTTGTTTATTCCATCAAAATTAATTGTAAGGTTACACTGATGGTTTATTCCTGTAAGGTTTCTTTCCAAAACTTTTAGCCATTCAAGATTGGCATTATTATATGGCAGTAGATTACGCATGAATGCCTTAGGTCACTACAGTGTTAAGCGTTAGACTACGTGGCCAATCACTGGAAAGTTCTTTTAAAAAACTAATTAACTCAATTAAATCTAAGTCAAATAATCAAAAGGGTTATTAAGTCAAACAAATTAGCATGATAACAACGGACCACAAAATCTTCAAGCGAATTAGCAAAAAAAAAGGATCACAGGTTCTTCAAGCAAACTAGCATAATAACAAACTGAAAGGATCACAAGTTCTTCAAGCGAATAAGCATAATAACAAAGATTCACAAGTTCTCCAGCGAATTAGCATAAAAACCAAAGATCACAAGTTCTTCAAGCAAATTAGCATAATAACAAAGGATCACAAGTTCTTGAAGTGAATTATCATAATAACAAAGGATCACAACATCTTTAAGCGAATTAGCAAAAAAAAAACAAAGGATCACAAGTTCTTCAAGCAAACTACCATAATAACAAACTGAAAGGATCACAAGTTCTTCAAGTGAATTAGCATAATAACAAAGGATCACAAGTTCTTGAAGTGAATTAGCATAATAACAAAGGATCACAAGTTCTTCAAGAGAATTAGCATAATAACAAAGATTCACAAGTTCTACAAGTGAATACCTTTGCACGAATAGTCCATTTGGAGGTTTAGAGTTGGTTTAAGTTTTCTTATGAAAAGCATCTTATTTTAAAATTGTGCAATCAAATATGTTTTACATTTAGTTAGCACGTGAAATTGTTCTAAGAGACAAATTGGTACATTGGAGTTATGTTCGCCAAAATAATATTTACAAAGTGAGGACGATTTTTGCTTGTGTTCATTAACATCTTTTTGCCTTGAGAATGGTGTCATGATGACGCCGAAACGTCGGCTTTTAATGTTAAAATTCGTTTGCTTATGTTTTAGGAAATCGTTTTTGATCAAAAGTAAAAAAAAAGTCTGCTCGACATATAAACTATACGAAAGGTAAATGTTAATTGACTCGGGGGGATTTTCTTAAAAATTTATTTATCACCGCTACAATTTATGGCTGAGTGTAGTTGCTCTCACCTCCGTGTAATGAGGAATAAACCACAAATTCAATAGCTTTTTTCCATCTTGCGACAAAACACGTCGTGGTCGTAACTTGAACTGCCTGCAGGCAAGGATGAGAAACTGTTAACGCAAATATTCTTCAAAAATAAAACACTTGGTTGACGCAGTTGGTAAGGTCTCTGCTTTCCAGTCACAAAATCCTCAGTTCGATCCCGGCACTTTGCCGAGATTCGAACATTTGTGTGACCTTCTTTTCCACTTAAGCCAAATCAGCTTTCCGGACTTGGGTCCGTACGAAAAGAGCAAACGAGGTTAATACGATATTTATTATATGGCTTTTTGAAGAAAAACGTTCTGGGACGAACCAACGGTTGACACACAGCGAAGGCTAACCTCCGTCTGGTTTGCCTAGTTGATAAGGTATCAGTCTATCGTGCAGGAGGTCTCGGGTTCGATTCCCGGCCGGACCAACACTCAGGGTCTTAAAATAATCGAGGAGAAAATGCTGCCTTTGCTCTAACATCTGCAAATGGTTAGACTTTCACGTCTTCTCGGGGATTATATCTGTGTTTGTGTGTTTGTGTGACGTAATGTGAAAGGTCTCCCCAACTAGCAGGCCTTCGGCCGGCTAGAAAGACTGTACACCTAAATAAAGTCCTTATCACTATTATTGTTATTGTTATTATTATTATTATTATTATTATTATTTATATTATTACATTTTATTGGATAATAAACAATTAGAATGCTACAATGTTTTTCTCTGCTGAGTCCGAGGCAAAGCAGTTCCAACTTCATCACTTCATTCAAAACTTGTTAAATGTAAAATTAAGTAAATTTTCATTTTTAAAATCGAAAAAACAGGCAAAAATTGTTTAGAACATCATGGCTGGGTTTCCTCGCGGCAGAGTTCATTCATTGATTTAGGGCGCTATGAATCAGCGGAATTAATCCAAATACCGGCAAGTGATAGACATGGATTACACGTACAAATAATCGTCTACATTTATCAAATCTCCAGAAGACAATTGAAGATTCTGAACCACAAAAAATTATTCTACGAACGAAATTTTCGTATCTATACCGGCACTGAACATTTGTCCTGGAAGTTCGCAACTTAACACGAATACGGAGCGGCTTTCGGGTTCTTTCATGGCTGCTTGATTGACAGTGTGTCTTGAGGCGAAGCTGAAAGTGACTAGTAAGCAGTGAAAGTGTAAATGTTTTTCGGCAATTCAGTTTGGATTATTAACAGAAGTTTGTTTTCTTTGATAAATCTTTGGTCTTTTTCTGAAAACAGATTCAACGTGTCAGATTCGTCTTGCTTCGTCGCCATCTTGTTAACTGATGTTATGAAGAAGTGGCAGATAGATTTGTTGAGTTCCTATCTAGGTAGTTAAACATTAAAATTACCGATTATTCTCTTGTTTAATATATCGAAAAATTCTGTTGTTTTCTATTAATTTGTGTTTGTGGTTTTATTTTGAATATTCGTTATTAAAAGTGAATTCGTCCATTTATTTACTTACCTGACGATAAACTGTTGTTTACTTTTAAATGTCAAACAAACATAGTTTAGATGTTTTATGTTTTTTCGTCGCAGCTTTCATAAGTTTTTAAAGCATTGTGCTTCCGAGAAATTTCATTGACCCTGTTTTAAATAAGTACTGATGTGAGTAAAGTATTCTTTTTTTGAGATTTGATGCTTTTTTTACAATCAAAACAAACACGGCAAGTTTGTCCGTTGTCCGTACACGGCTCCGTACTGTAACTTACGGACCCCGAACTGACCAATCAGAGCGCGCGACATTTGTCGGCCATATATAATAAGTTATGTTACTGCATAACACAACCCAATTGGCTAAAAACAGCGGAATCTCAGATTATTAGAAGTACCACTTTCCAAAGTAACCACACTCCATAGCGAATGGGTTTTATGGAGTAATTTACGGGTAAAAGGTTAAACCGAATGCAATTATTACGGAATTTTATATCCATTTAAAAAAAATAGATAGCGGCACAGTAGTGAGAACTGCGCCGGTGTTTCCAAGGAAACAATCTAGTGATAAATACGTAAATTATACATGGTAAGTTTGAGGGCTCAAGCAGAGCACGCAACCCTAATCTTGGAGTCTGTTCAAAATTTCTCGACAAAATTCTTTTTCCATTTACCCATAATTCCCTGAGAGCGAATGAGTTTAGAAAGGTCAAAACATCCTTTTCAAGTGATCACTAGAGATGGCTGTACAGCCGTGCAATAGAATCCCAACACGTAGGAAGTAATTTCACTGGTACAAAAAATTGGCCTTAGACTTTCTGATATCTGAAAATACCCTATTAAACTTTCGCCAGCTAATTAAAATAATTGCTTCCGAGACTTTACGGGTTTAGGTTAATTTTTGGCGAAAGTGGGATCTGGAACAGGCAAAGGACATGATTCATTTTCAAACACAAAAACTAAGGAGAGCCAGATTCCTGAGTCTGGTAAATATTAAGGAATATTACCACCTAGTGTGGTTCATACGGGTTTTAATTTCTCTACCTTAACCCTTACAGTCCCAGTTGAGTTATTAAGTTCTCCCACTATGGGCCCTTACTTTTCATTGAACAAGTTTGAGAGAATTTCACTTTTAATCATCTGTACGGTTATTAACACTTTCAATCCCAGTTGAATTATTAAGTTCTCCCAACATGATCCCATACTTTTCATCGAACAAGTTTGAGAGAATTTCACTTTTAATCATCTGTACGGTTAATAACCCTTTCAGTCCCAGTTGAATCAATAAGTTCTCCCAACATGATCCCATACTTTCATTGAACAAATTTGAGAGAATTTCACTTTTAATAGTCAGCAGTTTTCTTTGTTTGATTAATTCTCATTTTCTCATTACTACATGTCTAACTTTCTATTTATTATGTAAGGAGAAGTTGAGTGTTGATAAGTAATTGGGAGTGAAAAGGTTAACCTTACTTGGGATCTGGTGAGATGCAATCGTCCTCTTCGTTCTTCTTTTCGTCTTCTTCCCCAAACATAAAGTGAGCTTTTCTGTATGAAAACCGGAGGTAAGGATAATTATGAAACGGTATTTTTTTTTTCAAATGAAGCTCATTCAAAAATAACGAAAAATGCTAATTTATCAAAAAGTCTTTACCTCGTTGATGGGAAATCCCGCATGAGTTTCAACAAACTTAATGTGTAGGCGATAATCTAGAAAAATATATGTATAGTTAGAAACATTTTAAGCAGAAAGGCATTGCCGCGTAACAATAAACACACAACAAAATAGAAAGGAACAAGAAAAGACCATTAGTTTCGACATAGACCTCCCAAACTTAAAAATATTTTTTTAATGCGTCTAGGAGTTCTTTCTGAAGTTGAAGTAAAACTATTATAAATCATACCTTAGTTTTTTATAAATTTTATAATATTGGCGAAGATGGCTCAAACAATTATGTTGTTCTTAGCATTAGATACTGCACAAGTAACAACTCTCTTTTATTAAGAGAATGTATAGGAAATTTGCAATCCACAGAATCAGTCACAGATTACGTTCAAACCAGGAGACAGTCATCACCTGGGTAACGCTAACTTAACCAAAATCGCCCCTTCTATTTTCTGTTAAATGCGAGTGTCAAGGCTAAAGAATCAGGGTTCAAATATAAGCAAAATCAAGCAAAACTTGAAAAATAGACACCTAGACGCAAAATCAAGTCTTGAAAATTTTGAGGAAATTCATAGTATATTTCAACCATCCTTTGTTTCTTTTCGTTAAACATTTCCAAATTTTAATAATTGTGTATGTTCTGTTTATCGCTGGCTTCATTTTCTGGATATAGTTGGGAAATCGGTTTAAATAGGTCAAACTCATGTTTATGGCCATTTCGCCGAGGCGGACTTCAGTGAGCCACCGATTAGCTAGCTTTCAGACAAATTGGAACAAAATTATCTCCCTTAGAAATAATATCTATGCATGCAGCGTCGTTTGCAAGGAACCCAGTGTTTCCGTCGTTGTCTTTCTTCTTGGCAATTAAGGAAACGGCGACGAATTGGCAAAGCTGAAAGGTGAGAACAACTTGAAATATATTTTTTGCCAGATTTTGTATTCTCTTTGCTTTTAGTCGTTTTGAAAACTGATAAATTTTAAGAGATTTCGATTTATCTTTCTTTGTTAGGGGTTTTATGTAGTCATTTCGAGGAGTTCTCAGACTCGAGAGAAGAAAAACGCCAGCCGTTGGCGAAAATATTCAGCTAATATTTTTATGCTTTGGGCATTACTTAAAGTTGCTTTGTGTTAAGAAACAAACATGGCATTTTGTTGACATTGTATGCGAACAAAATAAAGATGATTCTGCTTTCATATTTTGGTTTGTGTATTGTTCCTAACCAAATATAGAGAGCCAATGATGCGTAGCTTCCGTCATGCGCATAGCCTTAGCACTCCCCCCTTTAATTCGATTGTATATAATGAGCGTGGTCACGGTTAATTCCTTTTACCTGTGGATGACGGTCACGCAACAGAGTAAAACGTCATAAAAATTTAATTTGTTAAATCACTAATTTAGTTGTAATATTCAGAAAGAACAACATAAAAAATCCTCCATGCCAAATGTTTAGCATTTTGCTATCAATCAGTGAAAAGATTGGGAGATTATGACGCGGTTATGGTTTGATGACTCCATACAAATCCGTCTAAAACTGGCTACCAACGTTTTGAACCGAGCCATATTAAGAAGGATTTGAGCTCATTAGAAAATTCTAGCCTACAATTTGCACCAACATGCTGATTCTCGGCAAGAATAGATTTTTAGTCTCCAATTATCTCAATATCTTCTATTAGTTCACAAATTTTAATTTTTGATGCGACACTTCACCATTACATCGGTTAACGGTTATATAACAATGAATTGCTTTATGCCTAAACTTGTTAAATAAAAGCAACCTTTGGGTCCAACAAGAATACAAATATTATAGTACAAATACTATAAAACACGACATACATTTCATCGCCTACGTTCAACGCATGCTTTACGGCAGATAACATGAAATAGGTCATTTCTGGGTTTTCTTGCGCCTTTGTTTCAATGCTAGTCTATGTGCGAAGCCATTCCTGTGAAAATGACCTTGATTTCCTTGAAAATCAAACTGAATGCAGTACTATTTTACACATGAAAGGTTTCGCACTTACACTCGTTTTGAATCAGCGACACAAGAAAACTCGGAAATGGCCTATTATAGTACCTGTAACAGCACAAGGACGGGAAGGAGGCTAATAATACAAATTAAAAAAAAAATTGCACAAAATTGTGAAATCGAGGCCTAGTGACCTCGGATAGCGACTGTAAAATGTCTAAAATCTATAATCAAATGCGCTATAGCGAGGAAGAACTAAGCATTGCAGTACACCAGGGAATAGCGAACCTGCTGACATACACAGGTTTGAATGTAACCATGTAAGCCGCTAACGTACGCGCTTTTAATAAACACCAGTATTTGCCGAGGCTCAAGGTCTTAACTTTTTGGATTTTTCAGCGTCACTATTTGTTCTTAATTATATATAATTATTTTTGTAAGCGGCTTGAATTGAGGCATAAAATAAAAAGTTAAGCCACTGACTTACTACGATGATTCGCAGTATTTTGAGTTGATTTATCTAAAATTGGACGGACGTGGTTGGCGCACTTTGTAAGATCTCTGCTTTCCAACCAAAAAATAGAGTGTACTTTACATTCATTTCGCAAAAATTTTATTTTTTTCCAATTTTCGCGTTATTTTCGGACTTTTAATGCAAAGGAGTACATAGGTATTTTCTCTATAAAAGAAAAGCAAAAGTTGTAGCAAACACAAGTTCAACTAAACAGTAACTGTACCTGAGCTTGTAAAGCAAACTGAGTTACTTTTTTGTGAATATTGGAGCAGAAATCTGTTAACAGCTTCCTAAAACGTTTAAATATATAGATAAAAGTTGTAAAAGGATATTTAATAACATTTAGGTTTTACAAGATAAACACTACATCATTTTTAAGACTTTAGAAAAAGGGCAACAGTTTTCATCTTCAAGACATGTTTCTATCGAGCTTCGATGATCTTCAGTTGTGCTAAGTATAAAGTAATATACTAATAATTTATAGTACATTATAAAAATCACAGGGCTTTCAGAAGCAGGCTGTGTTTGAAAACTAGACGTCTAGGCAAAGGAGCGCTGAAGGGGTGAGCCTCTAAGGAGGTCTGGAGGAATGAACATTATAAGAATTGACTATGATGGGGTTTCTTAAACAATGAATAATAGTAAATTACAAAAGAACATTTCAGCAAGTCAAGGAAAATTTAAAAACAAAACAAAAACATAAACAATAGTATATTAAACGGAAAGACCGACATTTAGCTGAAAAAGTTGCTTGTAAAATGCGAATCGTTTCCATTCAATACATGTGAGGGGCTTCTTTGAATTTTAAAAGTGAACAACTAAGGGGCGGCCACCCGAATAGTGAAGCCGAATCCTCTGCGCTGAGATTGCGACATAATGTATAATGTTCTGTAAATTATTTGCATACTACTTATATTCTCACGACAGAAAATCGGAGTGTGTCGTGAGCTACGAGCAAGGCCATTGGTTGGCTGACAAAAAATCTTGCGACAAAAAAGTATCTAGTGTGTGGCGGCTGGCGGCATTATGGGACTATAACATGAGCTATGAATATACGTACGCACAGCCGTAGCTAGCGAGAGGACAGGAAGGGAGGGAAGTAATCATTCCGTTTTCTTGCCTGAAAAAATCAGAGCAAAAAAAATGTGACACGCAGCTGCGGATTGGTCATTAGCATGCTCCAGGTGTCAAAAGTCGAAAATCTTATCGTAAAAACGGTGATAAGACTACGCGACTTTACTCATATTTTAAACACGTTCAGTATTAGAAATTTTCTATCCAGTTGCATCTTACGTGAAGTTTTGCATATTTTATAGATTCCCTCGTACAAGCAGGTTTTTATAGGGTTGTACTTTGTGTAAGACATTCTGGGAAAATGGCGTCGAGTTTTGATTGCTTTTGAATATATCAGTTTCTTATCATTGATTTGATGTTTGGAGACGCTAGACTGAATATTGTTCTTGGTGAAGTAATTCTGTTTTCAAATTTGCTTTTAGCCATTTATTTTAAGAATTTTCTAGCGTCCCGATTGGTTCACTTAATCTCGGTTATCAGCTCATATACCGAATAACCAAACATGGAAACTAACAAAAATATCTCGGTTATCAATTTATCAAGAGTTTATTGGTATTTTCAAGTATCGGTGCTGCTTTTGCTGTAACATCAGCAAATGGTTAGAACTTCACGTCTTCTTGGATAAGAACGCTAAACCGTAAACCCATTCTCCCGACTCTTTATCGGGGGAATATTGCAGGGAATATTCACACCAAAATGTAGATAAGATAAAAATAGATAAGAAACTGACATATTCAAAATCAACTACAACTCAACGCCATTTCCCTGCATAGATATATTCAGAATAACATTTGAACCCGATTCCAGCACTTTGCCGAGATTCGAATATTTGTGTGACCTTCTTTTGCGCCTGAGCCAACTCAGCTTTCCATCCTTCCGGGGTAGGTAAATGAGTACCAGCGTCTGCCAGGAGCTAACCTGCGATGGATTAGTGTCCCGTCCAGGCGTAACACTACAAAACTGGAGATAAGCGCCTGCTCCATGGGCCACCTAGGCTCGTATTTGGATTTAGCTAGCTTACTTAGTTACATACACACATCTATCGTAGAGTAGGGCGGTGCTCTCGTTGCTGTGCGATCTGCCTCATCAAAATCTACTGGGAGCCAATACAATTACAACTACAAAATATTTGTGAGCCGCTGTAGTGGATGATCGAAGTCTCTCAGCTGAACTGTCAGCTCTTTAACCCTTTCAATACCAGTTGAATTATTAAGTTCTCCCAACTTGAGCTCATTCTTTCATTGAACAAGTTTGAGATAATTTCACTTTTTATTCTTCAGTGGTTTGCATTGTTTGATCAATTCGCATTCTCTCATTACCAAAGTCTGATTTTGTATATGTTATGTACGAAGAAGTAGGGTGTTGGTAACTGATTGGGAGTGAAAGGGTTAATTTCTTATAAAACACATTTGAACATTTTTATATAGATAAACGAGTACGATAAATTAATGAATTATTTTCAAAATTATTATTATTTTAAAATTTTTATATATGATAACTATGGGTACACGTTATTCAATCATCTCACAAAATCGTCTTACTTTTTCAACTTGATAACTTCCTCGATGTTCTTCAACACGGTTCCCAACTGGGCTTTCTTTACCAGGTAGTTATTAAGCATTCTGTCCCTCCAGAATGTCTACGAATAAAATAAAGAAATAACAGTTTTAGATATTTAAAATAACATATTGATAGAAAAGCATGATTCGTGTCACTTTTTGCATTCTGACAACAAAACTTTCTTCGCATTTTTCATAACTCTAAATTTGGTCTGTACAACACATCAAGGACATCCTATGGTAAGCTCGTGTCGTGAAGCAGAGCATGATTAGTGAGCCATGGGACTCAAGCTGCAAACCTCTAGTACTGTAGCGACAGTAAATCAAGGTTCAAATTTGAGTCGTAAATGTTCTCCTCATCTCCTATTTCAAGGTTCAAAGTATCCGACTGCTCATAAATCTTGATTAACCAGCAAAAACAGCCAATAAATAAAACAAAAACCAAATTTTTGTGGAGACTCGTAACGACCGATAATCTCGTCTTTTAAAAAATCAGTATTACGCGAGTCATGTGTGTAAATGAGTTAAAAGAATTGTTGAGTGGTGAACAGATCATATAGTCCCTGATGCGTTACACACTGTCACAAGTTGGCACGTGTAACATTGCCTTAAAGGTAAAAAGTGATAAAGTTAAATAGTTTTTGAGAGCCAACTTTTTCATCTAAAAGAAATTGCTTGATTCTTTTGTTTGAGTTGAGAGTTTAGAAAATGAAAGAAACTTTCGCCAGAGTTAATGCAGTTGCAATTGACGTTATAATTTTTCTGCCCCTTTCACTTCGGCATGCTCTTAATAGAGGTTCACTGTTGAGTAATTTTAGAAGAACTATGAAACGCATCGAAAAGAGAAAATACAGAGTAAGTAACTTAGACAGCTCAAATGAAGTTGAAAATTTTTATTTGTTTCTGTAGTTGCTCCTAAGAGTAGCAAATGATAGAAACATCACTGTTTGTTTACACCTTACAGTACAGAAAAAACTAAGCTAGATCCTTTGACGAGCTCACTAACCACAGAGCTGGCGCTTAACTCCAGTTTCTGTAGTGTTAAGCGGATAAGATTTTTTGAATATCCTCCTGGTGAACAATTTTAACCTACCCACCATGAAATTATAACTGCTTCTGTGTTAAAAAAATCTCTATAACCATTACAATGTTGCAACAAACCTTCTCTAGCTGCACAGACACAAATGCTTCCTGGAGTTTACGCTCAATCTCTCGATCCACTCTCTTTGAAGAGAACGCGGTCAAAAGTGTCCGCTCAGTCTCAGCAGAAGGAGGCCGACTACTAAAAACCTTACTGTGAGACGATGAGCCTGGTGTCAAGAGGCCGCTGGGAAGGAAAAAAAACAAAAACCAATGAAAATACAGCTTAGAAGCATTCTTAAGAAATTCATATACATATAAGGAATGAGCATTGGAGACATGACTAAGAATATTAACAATATTAAATAAAACGCCTTTCAACACTATTTAGAATACATATAGATATTTTTCGCACGCTGTTTGTAAGACCTGAGCGTGCGTCTATAACTCTTTAAATTCATAAAGTTGCTATTTCTTCCATTCAGGAAGTTACTGAAAACTTATTACTTGAAAACTTTGTCTTTGCATGCAACAAAATAAAAAGCTTCAGTGAAAAAATATTTTTAAACTATTATGTGCTTGTGTTGAAACAATAAAAATAAGAAAAATTCTTTACTTAATCAGCGTGCAAAAACATATTTCTTCTCTTTGAGCACTCAAATGTACTAAAAAACGCTTCTCTTGTGCTCTCCCAACTTTCCGGGTGCATTTATTCAAATCTTCAAATCTTATTAGCAAACCTGTACTGTTCAACACTTTTTTCTTCATATAACATTTCATATCTAAGTATATATAATCAAATTTTTCACTCGAGGCTTTTCAGAACCTACAAGTTTATACTGGGTGAGACAGTTGAAGGTCTTTAAAAGCCCGTAGAGTGGCTTACATATCAAGGCACAACTGGCAGCTGACAAGACGTTCCGTCAGTCGAAGAAACAGACAATAACACAGGGATCCCTACCCCACTCTTTGCGAGAAGTGTATGGGTTCTTTGAATCAACCAATCAATCAATCAACCAACCAACCAATCAATCAATCAATCATTTTATAGGAGCTACATTATCATTTATGGATTAAAACACATAATTTACAGGTAAACATATATACACGTACATATATTACAATAAACACATTAAACAATAATTAAGATAAGAATTTATATTCTTACATGAAATGATAATAAATACACAAAAATAGATCAATAAATTGCATATTCATTTAATGAGACTTGAGACCAACACCACCGTCAGACAGCATAGAAAATGGCATTGGTTCCAAGTACGACATGACAATTGTGTTAGTGCATCTGGCCGGAAATGGGCGGCAGTAAACAAAAAAAAAGCCACAGACTCATATATTTTTACCACGTCAGATTAAGTGGCAATAATTATATTAACTAGTTATAATAAATCAAAGTAATATCAAAACATCGAAGCAGAGGCAACGGTCATTAATGCATGATTAGAAAATTGTCATCAGAGTGAGCGAAGCTAAGTAAGTAACTTCATTGTAAAGGGGAGCCAAGTTTGGATAACAAGTATTTAATTCTTATTTAAATTGAGTTAATACTGTTTTGGGTCTTATAATTGAGGAGAAAGTCCTACCTTTGCTCTAACATCTGCAAATGGTTACACTTTCGCATCTTCTCGGATAAGGACGTTAAACCGTAGGCCCAGGAGTAAGATCCTTGTAAGGGACCTCGAGTCCTATTATCTCTACTCCTTGGAACCTCACCAAGTCGTAAACGTTCATACGTTCAATGAAATAATGATTTTGACTTGAGTTCAGAAGGAAGAGAGTTTCAAAACGCAAGACCAGCAGCAGTCCCTCGATAGAAGGATTGAGAGAGTGAACCAACGGTTTATAGCCCTTCTCTAGGAAGACGCGAAGGTCTTACATTTTGCAGATATTAGAGCAAATGCAGCACCTTCTTCTCAATTATATTAAGGCCTTGAGTAGTGTTGATCCAGCCGGTACTTTGAACTGGTATCATCTTTAATGATGTTCCATAAAGGATTTTCTTGTTTGCCAAAGCAAGAAGGATTCAGTTATTTTGTTTAAAAAGTGAGGACCTTGGAAAACAGGCATCACTCGTTTTGGATTCCTTCAATTTCATCACCGAGATACTGTTTTGGTATTAAATCCTTTCAGAAATTTGGGAAACCCAATAAAGGTCTCTAAAGCTGTCAATCAAAACATAAAACTTTTAATTGGAGGCATCAATTATTTTGCCTTGAAAAAGACAAGACAGTGCATGACAGACATAACTCATTTTCGGATTTTCTAAATTTTTGGGACAAGATACTGTCCTAGAAATAAATTCTTAATAAATGTAATTGCACAACTTGACAATCAGATCTTTAATAATATCTCGAAAAGGCCCCTAACACACTAATTGTTTGCCAAAAAATTATTGACATCTCAATGGAGATTTCAACGGACTTGTCTTAAAAAATGAGAGGCCAGTTTGCAATGGACACTATTCCGTCTCATCGCCAGGGAATTACTTCCTGTAGAGAACACCGCCGAATTAAACAAGGTTTACGATTGGCCAAAATAAAATTGGGGTAAGCTTTACCTTTCTTATGATTGGTTCAAAAATCTGTGTCCTCTACACGAAGTAAAAGCTCATCCCCAAGGTACTGGGGCTGGGTGTAATGATGCAAAAACGATGAACTAATTACTACAATAACGATACATGGGATCTTAATTTACAAAAGAAAAAAAAAATCGGGGACCTTTACGCTGCCTTTAATTTGACCTCATGAATGAAAATTGCCGCAAGGTATACTCTTCTTGAATGCCAGCATTAGAAGAATACTTCCTACTTGGTAATGCTTTCGTTAAGTGTTAAATCATCGATAATATGCTAACATATACTAGCACCATTTGAAAATAGATCATTCAGTAATATAAGCGGTCGTGCGGGAGATCTTTTTTCCAGTAGAAAAAAAGAGCTGATCGGAGAAAAAACAAAGCTCGGACTTTTTTGTTGAAAAGAAAACTCAAAAAATACCTAGATTAACAATTTTGCAATTTCCTGACTATGGGCCAATTACGTACAACGCTTAGAAGAAGATTGATTTACATTTAAGAAGTTTACTTATATATAATGGTAATTGAACTGAGTGGAGTGGAATTGGGTTCAAAATCAAACGAGCGATTCAAAATCGCACAACCGCGTAACAGAAGTGCGATTTGTAATCGCAAGAGTGATTTTGAACTAAAATTGCACAACACGAAGTGCAATTACCACTTAATTATATCCATTTCGAAATCTAACACATTGTACAGTAAAAAAAATTATTAATTGTAAAAATATTGTTTACAACTGGAAATGTTACAACTTCTCCATTTTACCTGAAACTTGCCAGAGTTGACCTTCACATTTTTCCTTTTAATTCTGTTATCTGATTGGTCGATTTTTTAGTTTTCTACAATCTGAATGGTTGTTCAAGATGGTGCGATTTAGAGTTAAAATAACCCGATTTAGGCTGAAATCAAGCTGCTAAGAACCAATCAGATTGCAGGATTCACTAGTGATTTCAAAATGGTATAATTAATCAAATAATCAGTTTCGATTGATATCGATTAATATCGATCTTTATTGATTATTGGTTTTAGCGATTAATTACGTTTGAACAATACTGTACAAGAATGAGCAAAAAAAAGTTTTAAACTGCTCACGGAAAAGGATAAATTTTCTTACTAAAAGAATAAATTGAGACTCGGTGAAGCAGTTAAAAAATAAAGATAATTATGAGCCTCTAAAATTTACTGGTTCTTATAAAAAAGAGCATGCAATAATTTTAAGTCACAAAACGAACTGCTCTCACTTTCCTGAACTTTCTCAATCTTGTCTCATACACTCTTTTTTTTTATAAGAACGTCTTATTTTTGGGCCGAGGCTGAACGTTCTTAAATATTTTGGGGATTTCAGC
>JAOTRI020091392.1:0-26272 GCA_028564885.2 Zoanthus sanctaehelenae
TTACTTACTCACTCACTTCCTTACTAACTTGCTAACTTACTTCCTTACTAAATTGCTAACTTACTTACCTACTCACTTACTTACTAACTAACTTACCTACTTACTTACTAACCTACTTACTTACTAACTTACTTACTTACTAACTTACTTACTTACTAACTATCTAACTTACTTACCTACTTACTTACTAACTTACTAACTTACTTCTAACTTACTTACTTACTTACCTACTTATTACTTACTTACTCACTCACTTCCTTACTAACTTGCTAACTTACTTCCTTACTAAATTGCTAACTTACTTACCTACTCACTCACTCACTCACTCACTTACTTACTTACTTACTTATTTACTTACTTATCCCCTTCTTCCCAGGTGGGAAATACGGTTGTGACACAGGGGCGCCATTCTTGGCGTTTTGGCGTCCGTTTTTAGTTTACACGTCTTGCCCTTCTTCAAACCTATTTCTTGAAGCTTGGATTTAATTGGCAATTAGAGGTTTATGCCTCTTAGCACTGGTCCGCTTAAAACTTGCTGCTCTTGCTGTGCGTCCCTCCTCCAGAGGACCTGTCCAAACACAATTTATAGTTGAATAAGGTGCTATTACTGCTTGTTTATTGGTAAGGATCTTTAGAAGACACTTAAGGCCAAATAGTGCAGAAAATCTACATCCATTCTTAATGTACTGGTCTTGATCGTGTCTTCCTAAGCAGTACAAAATATTTTACCTGTCTTCTCTTTCAGCTAGTTATAATATCTGATAATACTGTGTTGATAATTTAAGCACTGATAAGTTCCTTATTCTCTCAGCAACCTTGGTTATGCGCTACTTGCACGTGTTCTGGCGGATAAGTTTACAAGTGTTGGTTATGAAATCTGGATGGAGCAATATGTTTTTGCTCCCCTTGGAATGAAAAACACCGGATTCAATTTTGAATGGTTAGTAACTAAATAGAGATTATTACATGGCAAGAGTTTGATATCGTTTTTACTCACGAGTTTTCGTGTCATAGCGTTAGAGTTATTCTATTCTCTGAGTCAGATAAAATAGCACAAAATGAGGACAAATAGCATTTTTATTATTTAAAAAGTGCTGCTAAAGCAAGTAAAACCATTACAAGGTTTTCAAAAAATAATCATAAAAATAGTCAAGAAAAAGCAACTTGACAAGCAAAACTTCCCGCGCTTTGCCATGTGACGTCACAAAATCAAGAACAGCGATTGGACAAGAGATCTGCATCGCGCGATTTGATTGGTCAAAAAAGTTTATTCACGGCTTTATCACACGGGTATCGACTCACAGTATATAATAAAGCTGTTTATTGCACCTTTTGCAGCGTACGCGCGTAGGCATCTTTATATTTACGTTCATTGATTTAATTCACGCTAAGATTTGATTATTCAGAAGTTGTGACTTATTCAACTGTTTTTGGTCAAAGCTAATCACTCACTCCAAGGCAGGTATTACCAGAAAAAGATTCAATTATTTAACAATAGTTTTTTTCAACTTTGAAACTTTTGTTTAATGTCTTTTTTAAACTTGTCTTAATATAAACATGAAATTGATCAGAAATGATCCGACATGTTTTATTTATCGTGATAGTCTTTGTCACCTCTCAGTGGATAAAAAATTACTCCATTTCATGTTATCTTTCAACAGACGCTATTACTTCAATGCGTGAACCAGTTTCTATCACATTTACAAAACCAGATGTCTCTAAACACTGAAAGCGTTATTGTAGTGTCCGTTAAGCGAGAAGTGTTGATAGATTGCTAAAGCGATCAAATAAAAAGTCAGTACAGAAAGTTTTAAAAATTTGGATAAGTTACCTCTGAGATATAGCCGCCTAATGCGCCAGTCAATTGAAACAACGGCCCTCCAACCCCCGCGATATAGTGGGGAATTTTTAGCATTTTCCATTGTTAAGAGTTGCTAAATTTCCCACCCCTGGGGTCAAATGGCTTGTTAAATAGCCCAGGATGTGGAGTCTTGGAGAAAACGGACTGCAAACGAAAATAATTTTATTGCTTGTGAAGGTTAAGTATGTTGCTATTCTCATCAAAAGGATGAAAATACTTCTCTTGGAAGTTCCCCATGTTGTCTCGGTCTCCACCATCTTTGATCCACGTAAAAGACCACCAGGAGCGAGTCTTTGCCAGTCCTTTGGATTGTTTAATCTCAGCTCATTCCCGGTGTCCGTGACAGTCACGTGCAGTTAAATCTCGGCTCTCTTAATAGAGGCAGCTGTAAAATTCATAGCTCCCCGGGGCAACATCGCTGCTGAACACCAATTAAAGACGAGAAAGATTCCTTAGACACTGATACGTCATACATTTTTACTTCCGTATATGTTGCAGTAAAGCTCGCTTTGCAATTGGTTCAAAAACAATTAAAACTGAAGTAATTGTTTTTGAACCAATTACAAAGCGAGCTTTACTGCAACATATACGGAAGTAAAAATGAATGACGTATCAGTGTCTAAGGAATCTTTCAGGTTTCCTCTTTCACACTTTGATCCTTTACTGTGCCAGATTTCAGAGCGACCTCACTGCGATACTTGACTTGGAACCTTTCCCACCCCTCTCAATACTGTATAGTTTTGGTAATATGTCCATTCCCCTCTTACATATGCTGGCTACGCTCTAGAACATTCTTAGGCAGAACGTTTGAAATATACAGCTTGATTTTTTCACTGTTGATAGCATTTGACTTTTAGATTCGAGAACAAGGACTTTACCAAATCGCGCGCACACCTCTTCAAACTCGTTGATGAGAGGACGAGGTTTCATGCATCAGTCGTGGTCTTTAGGGCAAGTTTGCAAGCAAAAGTGCGCGCGCTCGTCCTTCTCCTTCGCCTTGCATCTAAAGGTCTCTAAAGAGCAGTTGATACAATTATAAATCAAAAATTATGAAACACCAAATCTCATCTAGGGCTCGGGTTTCCGCGAACTTTTCTTTAATATCATTCAATAAATGTTTCATCAAAATGTAAAGTATTCCCAATAATAAAAATTATTCAGACGTTTTCGAATAAAGGTGATGAAGATGATCTATTTAGTTGACAGCGTCTGGTGTTTTTTTATTTTGAATTACACTTTTCTTATCTTGGAAATTAAGTCTGCCAAAAATACAGTTAAGAAAAAGATTATAGTTTAGTTATTTTTATATTCTATATTCATTTTATTCCTTTGTTTATTGTTAGGATAAATTAGGGGTTCATACAAAGGTATCTGAGGTTAATAAGACTGTACTCCATATTGTCATTGATAGGTAATAGGCAACCAATCAACTTGGACATGTTCGAAGATCATGATGGCCGAGGCCAGAAATGGACTTGAAGTTCGTCCTTGGGACACGTGGGTCATTAGAAAAGAAGCTTTTGACACAATAACAATGAAGGTCTTTGTGACAAAGTTTGGAAAACTAAAACCAGACGTTAAAATTATATTTGGTTCTACTGCGTCTTCTAGATCTAGTGTCACCGATGAGCCAATTATCAACTTTCCCTCTCTATACACTGCACGCGGACCAATAAAATCTAATGCCAATGGGATTGCTACCATTACAATATATACCCGCGATCCTGGGAATCCACGAAAAATATTGGATGGCCAGATTTACAAGTATTCGTACGGTTTGTCAATTGAAGACCTAAGTGATAAAGATAAATCAATACGAATTCATGTGTATGATAATTATACCTACACAAAACCGCCTAACTGGACCACCAATGTGTATCCAATATTTAAGCAGTATGCTAATCTTTTTCCAGTAATGACGGATCATTTTCTAGATCTCGGAAACTACGAGGAAGTTGTAAAGTCCAAGGAATTGATCGCAATGTCTATGAAGCTGCCCGAGTCACATCCTAATTACATGCCAGTTACAAGAGATTTGTCTCGCGCTAAGAGACGTATGATTCTAGAATGGCTGGAACAAAAGCATCCTTTAAAAGGAAAAGAAAAAGACTTATATACGCTCGAACGGTTGCGCAAACAACTCCAAATAGCACTCCAAATTGAGCACGCTACAATACCTCCTTACCTTACTGCTTTGGTCTCAATCAAACCAGGTTTCAACTCTGAGGTTAAAAAGATAATAAAAACGATTATTCGACAAGAGATGCTCCACATGGCGCTAGTTTCAAACCTGTTAAATGCCATCGGGGGCAAACCAAAACTTTACTACCGAGACTTTATTCTCCGTTACCCATCAAGACTCCCGGGAGAGGTTCACCCTCATCTGGTTGTTCCTTTAGAGAAATGCTCCATTGGACTCATCAGAAACGTGTTCATGAAAATAGAAGAACCTATTTTCACTGAACAGCTTATAACAAATAGGAAGATGCTTTGGGAAATTTATCACCGCAACATGGACTTTGTCGGTACCAATGGTAATGCCTACATTAAAGGCATAGATAACTACAACTGGGAAATGATGACTGATTTTGACGACAGTAAAAACAAGGCTTACGAACGTAACAATAAAAGACAATCTATTTCAAATAATAAGTTTGAGAAAAAAACTGAATCAAGTTATGCAACAAGGGATAGTAGTTACAAGAGTGGTAACGAGTATTTAAAACCAGTTTCTCAAAAGACAAGTGTCCACATTTTAAATGAAGATTATAACTCAATTTTTACGAATTGCATCCATCAAGGAGAAAAACAGGAATCGCAAAGAGAAAATAGCAATCTAGATTTGCAAGACCGTCTTGATAATTTCTCTAATACACCTTTTCATAGACATTACAACACTATTGGTGGCTTGTACAACCGCATTCTAAAGGCACTGAGTTACCTTACAAACTGTGGACAAAACAACAGCATTTTCACAGGTGATCCTACAAGACAGATAACTCCGGAGCATTGGATGTCTCATCAAAAATCAGAGAAACCAAATGTTTTTAGAGTTGAAGATTATAAGAGCGCTGTCAAGGCAGTGAAAGAGATCATGGAACAGGGTGAGGGCAGTTCACCCTGCAACCCTCTGGCTGTCTATGCCAATCACACGACTGAATTATCACATTACTTTTTGTTCTCGTCCATTGTCGAAGGATTCAACATAACTGTGTATCCTAAAGGAAAAGGCAGCAGTGAAAATGAACAAGACAACTACACCAATCCAGTGGTAAGCGTATCAAAATGTGTAGGGCCGTAGGGACGGAGGCTTTTACTTGTGGTTCATTTAGTAAAGTATAGAGAACAACAGATAAACCGTTAAAACCAGTTTATATTATAAATATATATAAAATATATTTAAAATCAATTTGAGCGCAAATTACTTAAAAACAGATACAAATATAACATGTAAAAGAATACAATATGGGAATAATAAGAGTCAAAGAATTTAGGGCTCTCCAAGTTCCTTGATTCATGCTCCATATTTCTGTACCTTTTCGCAGTGGCGTCTATTGAACGTCTGTAAAATGAGAGTTTTCTAAGGGATTCTGAAAGACTGAGACTTTAACTCACTGAGATTATATATTTCTTGTCTTTTACAATTGAGAGGGTTACAAAAAAGGAATCAATAACTTTTCTACCGAGCTGTACATAGCTGGGAGATTGGGGAAATGGAATTGGAGCAAATGTCCCTGCCAGAAAAACTAAACATGTTGCTTTGCCATAATAAATCAAGACAATTTTTATATGAAGCACCAGTTTAGTTTACTGTAAAACAGGTAACCTTCTGTGTAGGAGAGAAAACAATAAGAATGAATGGAATTTTTCTCCGTAGACAGGAAATCCTAGGTACGGCCTTGTTACGGTAATATTATGTTTGTTTCCATTCGAAGCAATATTCTGTCTATGGGAGAAAACAAAATGTCCAAGTACAAACTATGTCTATATACGGGAAACCCCAGTAGAGGAGAGCAGAGATCATTTGTTGCTTGGTTGTGCGGTGAGGAGAAGAGAGACCTGGAACAAAAGATGAACTCAGTGAACGCTTCTGGAGCATCTCGTTACTTTTAAATCTCGACATTTGCGCCTTCCTAGCAAAACTTTTAAACGCGATTTCAACCTTTAGTAGACATTAAACAACGTCCCAACCAAAAGAAAAAATCGTTTTTGATACGAATGACTGTTTTAATCAGCCTGTCTAGAGTTTGATTCCGGCTCCTTACGTTAAAGAGGAAACTTGATGTTATGTATGTTGTTACTTATTTTTTGTTCTTATTTTTTTTCAGCGGTGTGACCACATGTACAATTTTGACGGCCAAAAAATACCATTTGATCCAAATGGAATCTGGCCAATAATAACAAACCCTCAGATGTCAAAGTATCGGAAAACCAGACTATTCCATATGGCAAAAACATTCAACAAAGTTTACACACAGCTACTAAAGAATCTAGAAACAGTGTTTAACGGCCATCCCGGTGCGATAAAAGACACAATGGGACTAATGTACTCGGTGACGCTCTATGCGAAGAGACTAGTTTCGACTCCACTGGACCCAAATGGCGATCCTAACATTGGACCGAACGCAGCACCAACTTATACCTTCACATCTGAGTAACATCTGTGCAACTATGGCATTTTTGCAAAAAATATATTATGTTTACTATTTAAATTGGCCAAAAATAACCGGACATTTCTTATACCAAATATATTTTTGCAACATTCTGGGGCGTGGACAGAATTTTTGAGGGGGGAGAGGGAAGGGGTCTAACGTTGGGTAGCCGTTGTCTGATTAGCCAAGTTGGTAAGGTGCCAACCTATTATCCGGGAGGCTCTATTATCCGGGAGGCTCTATTATCCGGGAGGCTCTATTATCCGGGAGGCTCGGATTCGATTCCCGGACCAACACTCAGGGTCTTGTAATAACTGAGGAGAAGGTGCTGCCTTTGATCTAACATCTGCAAATGGTTAGACCTTAACTGAGGATGTTATAATAATTGAAGAGAAGATGCTGTCTTTACTCTAACATCTGCAAATATTTAGACCTTCACTCAGGATCTTATATAATAATTGAGGAGAAGGTGCTGCCTTTACTCTAACATCTACCAATTGTTAGACCTTCACTCAGGATCTTATAATAATTGAGGAGAAGGTGCTGCATTTGCTCTAACAACTGCAAATAGTTAGACTATTACGTGTTCTCGGATAAGGACGTTAAACCGTAGGCCTTCACGGATTATATGTATAAGTTTCTATGTGTATGTTCTAATGTCAAAGGTCTCAATCCACCTTAGAGTGGTAAAGATGGTGTCCCCAATTAGTAAGCCTTTGGCCGGTAGAAAGAATAACTACTTTTAGTATAATAGAATAGAATGAAAATAGCTATACATAAGAGAACAATATGAACTATTGTTGAGATAGAATAGCTATACATAAGAGAACAATATGAACTATTGTTGGGATAGAATAGCTATACATAAGAGAACAAAAATTAAGAAGGGAGTTCCTTAAACCACAAGGAAAAGGATAGGGGGAATAGAGGGGATATCCGGAACCAGTGGAACTCTCTCCCCCCTCCTTGCTACGCTCCTGTCACGCACTGTTACCATTTCCAAGTGAGTGACTATGTACGTTTAAAAAAATAGTACTTCGTTGATATTTAGGAATATTCCACTTCATATTGAGGCTAGCTAAGACAACAAAATCTGAGTCCATTGACATTGCATTTAGCGGCATCTGCAATGCGAAAATGGTCTGTTGCGAATTATATGCAGTTGCCGATTCTTCCTTGCCAAAGTCTATTGTTCAATTGCTCGACCGCTCAGATCTTGGCGTGCAAGTGTAAAAGTCAACTTTGCAGAGGGAGGAAAACCAACGTTCCTGGAAAAAATCTCTCGGAGTCAAATCGAGATCGACAAGCGAAGCCCAGGAATCAATCCTGAGTCGTAGAGGTGGGAGGCACGATTAATGACCTGACTCCCCCAGAGAATGTGTTTGCGTCAACTTGATATTCAGAATGGTTGTGCTTTCGTAGTTACCTTATACTCATAGTTAACTACCCCCCCCACACACACACACACACAAAAGTAATATATATAAATGATATTCTTGCCAGAGTATTTTTTACTTCCACGTCAATGTTTATTTTTAAGCTCATGAAACATTTGCAAACAAAAACCGCCACATCAATACATAATAGAATATTATTATTGAGAGTAGGTTCAAAGGAATATTACAGAGCAAATATATGTTCAGATCAGGTTTATGAATGTTTTTATCTAAAAAAATCCTTACACAAAAGAATTGCCCTTCAAAACCAAACGTTACGTAAGAGCTGCACTTTTTCCGTGAAGTAATATAGTTATACCTCTACTTTAAAGACGATTTTGGCCATCCGGGTATTTACTTTGTGTAGAGGACACAGATTTTTGAACCAATCAAAAGAAAGATAAAGTTTAAGCTTGCTTCAACGTTGATTCGGCCATACAAAAACCATGGTTAAATCTACACTATGTAAAACCCGTCATACGCCTATTTCGAAAGTGTTGATTACTCTCAAATTTTTGTCAGCCCGACAACCTCAGGCTGACGCTGCGAGCAACGTAGTGCTGGCGTCATAGTTTTTCGGTTTAATTAGTCTTTATGCCCCTTAAAAATGGGGTATTACTCGTACTTCGTGTAGAGGAGAAAGAATTTAAAAATGTTTGTGATTGGCCGAAATAAGGTTGGGGCAAACTTTATCTTTCTTTTAATTGGTTCAAAAATCTGTGTCCTCTACACCAAATAAAAGCCTAAAAATGTTTGTTCATTGTATTGGAGGACTGTATTGGCAGTATTTAGCACGTATCATAAACTGTCAAAAATTTGAGGTTTATAAATCGCAGATCAATACATCGCATCTGATTTGCAACAGGACTTTGTCAAGTATTTTGGTGTTCCATAACTTTGCCAACTGCTTTCCTCTGGACTCATTTGCAAAATTTAGATTGCAAAACCAATAAAATTTGATAAAAACACCTTTCCTTTTTTGGTAAAAACTTTTTTCTCATAAATGCATGTGATTTTACTGATTGGGTAGCTTAGTTCCTGCATGCAGGAAAGAAAATGCCTGGCTCCGAACGGTACACGAAAAACACGCTGAAGTTAACTCGAAAAACGAACACCCGCACAACAGGACAAAATCTGAAACAGTAGTTGCGATTAGCTAAGCTAAGCTAAATCCTTTCGAGCCTAGTGGCCCATGGAGCCGGCGCTTATCTCCGGTTTCTGTAGTGTTAAGCGGACGAGAGTCTTTGACTCTTCCTGGACGGGACACTAATCCATCGCAGGTTAGCTCCCAGAAAACGCTGGTACTCAATTACCTACACCTGAAGGATGGAAAGATGATTTGGCGTAGGCCGAAAAGAAGGTCACACAAATATTCGAATCTCGGCAAAGTGCCCGGGATCGAACTTGGGACCATGTGGTTGGAAAGCAGAGATCTTACCAACTGCGCTAACCATGTTGGCAAAGAGCAAAGACTCAAGTGATTTTTTATTCTCCTTGAAAGAAGCTTTGTTTTGAAAAAAAAGTTAAGAGCCTTGTTTAATATTTTATGTCTTCAAAAATCTTTCTCCATTTGGTTGATCGGGAATAAACTTACAACCAAGCTTTGCGGCAAAACCAGATCACGAGGTGTTAAAACTAATCGATTAACGTACGACATTGAAGCGAGGCTAAGTCAAGTCAGTGAACGACATTTTGCATTGAAAACCTGTCGCATCACTTGCATGGTTAATGAGTTGCAACAAGGGCCTCACCATTTTTGTTACCCAGGATACTTTGCTTACTTAGCATACTTTCCTTATTCCATCCCATAATGCACCTGTTTTGAGAGGCATTCAAGTACTCTAAAGTTTATTTATGTTGAAGAAGATTAGGAAACATTCCTCGAACTCACGCAATCAGGGTTTGTCTGCTCAAGTCGTCTTTGGCAGAGGGTGTAATCTGCATGCGATATAGGTGACAGGGTCGACTTCGTACCGGTACATTTTAGGACGCTTGTAGTTTATCATGTACAGTCGGGTAGCCTGCGAGGCAGCCGGCCCAGGCTCTTTCAACCGTCGATATAGACCAGGGTCTGGTTCTACAAAACCCCGACTAACTTAATCCTGGATTAAGACACAATTCAGAGACCCATTTTTTGTTAAGTAAAGCTATGTGATGCTAACAAAATTCTGCTTGGTTGTGCCAATAAATAACTGACTTGTTAAATCCAAAATTCCAGCCCTAAGCAAGCTTTAGAGGGTAGGAATCTGGACCGTGGATTAAAAAATTAATCCTAGATTAACACTAATCGGGTTTTGAGGAACTGGGCCCAGAGGAATAGAGTGTCTGCAGCGCAGGCTAACAGTCGGTTCGGTTGGTAGTTTTGTTGAAAAAGGATATGTAAGTATCTTCATATCAAAATCTCCCGTTTTCACAAGATTTTACATATGATTTACTCTTTGGAACCAGCCAATGGATTCCTTTTGCAGTATAGCTAACAGAAGGAAAATAAAACCTTGTTAATCGGCAAAACTTTAGTTCATCAATTAATTGGTTATAAGCCTTAAAAACAGACAATTTTTTTGAAGTTAGTTTTTATAATGTATATTGCCGTGCTAAAGCATGAGGTTCTCAATTGATTACTATAACATTTTTTTAAAAAAAAAAAGAATTTAATATCGCTATATATATTATACGGTTTTTATTGAATTTAAATTTAAATTTTAAATTAAGATGTAGTAACTTTTGCCTGGGTCTCATTGTATGATCAAACCAAAGCGAAGCGTGTTTACGCATGACTCTGATTTTGTTTCAATATCCTGAACTCTTTAGTTCAGTTAAAAAATTCGTAATTCCAAAACATTTCTCAACTTTAAATTAAGTTAATCGAAATCAACAGACTCCTTTCTGTCTGTATATTTGCGTATTTGCCTCAATGTATAGATTTTTATTTAGAAACTTTTTCCCAAGTTCTTAAGCCGATGACGTGTTAATTGAGTTTTGAGAATCAAGACAAATAAAAAAACCGTTAATTGCTAAGCACTTCAATTCAGACTCTCAAAGAACTCTCAAATAGTTGGCTCTACATGCGGCATATATTTATACTGTCACTTTAAGATTCTTCATAGATTCGCATTGTTTCCTTAGTAACCGACATAGGAGGAAATATTATGAGACACTTGTTGCAGTAAATTTAATTAGTACCTTGACAACGTCTGATGTAGCTTTGAATATATTCTTAAATAGGGAAAAAGATATTCTGGCCAAAACTTTTAGTTTTAAGCAATATATTGTTAACTTTCACTGAACTCTGACGCTTACTGCAAAAACTGATATGATTTTTTTTGTTCTAATAGAGTTTTTTAAACCTATTTTTAAAATCGTTATGTTGCTTTTAAAAAAATGTTGATGACGTTCGATCACTGATTTTAAAATGCAAAGCTTTCGGCAACGAAACTATCGTCTTTGTTATGATTATTATGAATCCTGTATACTTATTCAATTATATTGTTAAGTTGCTGTTCTTTGAATTTAAGCGTTTTGAATTTAAAACATCAAATTAGGTTTAAAAGATTCCATATCAGTATGAATTGTAAACTATCAATTTAAGCAAAGAAGTGGCATAAGACCTACACTCGCCCCCGTTTAAACAACTAAAACAGCCGGACATTTCCCAAATAAGACACATATTCTGTCACCACAGAGAGCTAGGCCGAATGATTTAAGTCCTTTAACTGCCTATTATTTATATACGTATACCATGCAGGCCAAAACTGACCTCAGACAATTACGGCAAAATTAGTTAAAAACAGAATCCTTTGCAGAGAAGTATGGACAATTTGTTGAGCAAATAAACTTATCTTAAACGATCGACCACATATTGCAAAGATAAGACACATATCATCAGAGTTAAAGTAGAATTTTGCTGTTATCAAAGCATTTCTAAATTATAGACCACTTAACATACACTAGATGCTTATCAAAATAGTCAGTAAAAACGCTGAAGGAAATCATATTTTAAATTCCATGGTTAGCCGATGGACATTTGGAGGAAGCATCGGAGATGAAGAAAGAATTGCAAAGAATTTTAAATATTAGATTTTAATTCTGAGTGATTTATTTTTGAATCAGTAGAGATGCCTTTTCAGTTGAAACTAGTAATAATCGTGAAAAAAAATCAAGATAAATACACAATACATCGAAACTCTCAATAATTGTTTCAAGGGGTGATTTTCAAGCGTGCCCGCTTACTGATTGATATATATCAATTTAAAAAAATTATACAAGTATATAAAAACATGGCCTTAAATTTCGAGTAATTTGACCACATATATTTCAGTTAGGAAATTTAAAGAATAAAGAAAATTTTGCTAATTGTCCTCTTTGAATTTTTCGAAATCTCAAATTATTTTTCTATTTTTTATTTAAAAATTATCTCGATTTTATGAAACATTAGGTTTTGTGGATATATGGTATATAAACAAGGAAAACTTCAAATTGAAAATAATTATTCCGTAAATAACATTTTTAAATTATAAAAAGACTTTGTAAAGTCTGTATTAGAAAGTAATCGCAAAACCGCGACACAATTAAATTTTAATAATTGTCGTTGAAAACATGTATTCCGATTTTAGTAATTACTTAACTGAGTTTTTCCATAATACGGCACTGCAAAAATATATTCCAAATAAAACTCCCCCGTCTTTTATTTTTGCCGTATATTTATCAAAACATATTTAGCAAACATTGCAGCAGTATTGGTCGTATTGCAGATAGTACGTACGGGTTTCAATCCTTAATTTGAGTTATAATTATCTAGCTTTTCAAATAATCACTAAAAGTGCGTACAGAACATGAAGCCATGCAAACGTCAAACTACACTTATTTTTGTTTTAAAAATTTTAAATTTGTGAAACTGCGAGTATTTTGAGACATTCATTTAGAGTTGATTAATTTCTAGAAAAAAATACTAATGCATACTTTTCTTCCAATTTTATAAATTTCTTTGTTATAATTTGCTTTAAACTAAAAAAATTAATTTAGTACAACTTTGTTTATTTTTAGTATCAGATAGAAAGAAAAAATATAACATTAACATTATGACTTTACAGTTTTATAACAAAAAAGCAATGACGTTACTCCACAAAATTTCGTCGTGCGAGATATTTTGAATTACTAACATTCTTGCTTCACGTGATATGCTTTTTAAATACACATCCCAATAACGGAAAGGAAATATGTTTCATCACATCAAGCAGGAAATTTTTAAGTCTTTATTTCATTTTTAGATAGCATCTGTTTCTTCGTCGATCTTGATCGAAATATTCATATAGTTAAAATAGTGACCAGTGGCCGTTTGCAAAGACGATAGGGTCTAAAATTACTGTTACATGTACTTTGAAAATTCAAAGTTAAGTCAAGAGATTTTCATCAAAATCAATTCTAAAAAAACATTATGATTTCAGTTCTTAAAGACCATCAATCACAATATTCATTTTTTGTCTTAATCATTTAATGGACCATCGATCAATAATTACTTTAGATCTTGCGAGCTTTCAAAAGGAGGAAAAACAACATGCAAACTTATGATTTCCCTTTGAAGAGACGGAATTGAATTCTTAGGTGGTAAACAATAACAGGATCTGAAAATTAACACTGAAAAAAATAAAGATTACAAAATTCAAGTCCCGGCAGGTTTTTGCCTGGAATGACAAATTAATTGCAGTAATTTTTCAAAATTTAGAATGAACATATCATAGTCCTTGATTTAGTCAGTTACTCAAGTAATTGGTAATTACAATGTTAAAAAATTATAATATTTTCAGCAGAACAACTGCATTTTTGTATTACTGATTTTTTTGTCTAAAAGTAATCAGAAAATCACATGAAAACAATGTTAATTACAATCTCGTTAATTGTTTTGTAAGGGATAATTATTGAAGACGTCGGGTATGACGTTTGAAGCTTAGTTCTTCGTCACACTCGGAGAGAATGGCGTATAATTAGTATTTTAAAATGTGGAAGTTTCTAAAGTAAGCTTCGTTTGTTCGAGAGAGAGTTTAACAAGGTTTTGTTTTAGATTTAAAATAAACAGAAGTTATTGGTTTATCTACGGCTTATTTTAGTTTCAAAAACACAGAGAATTTGATAAAAAAAGGTTATCATGTTTAAACTTTTCTTTTCTATCCAAATAGGGAAATATTATATAACAGAAACAAATTCAATCCGCATTATGCTACCCTCATACAGTTTTGCACATACTCCAAGTCTATTTTAAGTCGTCCAAAAACTCAACAGCTTCCGGATTTTTAAGGTTTTCTCAAATATTTTTGTTATTGGAGTTGGAGTATAAAAACATAGCTACAAGAATCACTCACCCACTGCGTGGTTCTGACTGATAGATCGGAAATAACACAACATTCAGTTCTGTCCGCCTAAAACGACTTGGACTCGGAAATTACTTCAACGCGACGCCTCATTCTTTGTTCAGGTTTAACCTTGTGTTACACGATATCGGAAACCCAGTTTTGTTGTGTTAAATTATCTTGTTCATGTTTAAAACCACACAGCTTTCAAACTTGAACAAACTTTATTTTAAAAATCCAGTGTACTCAAAAAATGCATGTTTACGAGCAATGTTTCGAGGTTATATTATTTTTAAAATGATAAAAACAAAACTTGTAATTGTATAAAATAAAAAAACAAATTTTAAAACTCTAATTCTATTAGCATGTTTCATTGTTATGTGTACCTTTGCTAACGGCAACGCTTGTTTATCTTTACTTGATGTTATTATTTGTTTTGCGGTAGTTTTAACTTCAACAGGAAAATATTAAACCAAAAGAAAAATAAAGATATAAAGATAGTCTAGTGCAAAGTTGACATTCCACCTAGAAGTCCAACCGAATTAGCTTTGTGCTTACGTTTCAGTCAGCAAAACAAAGACTTGTACACCTACGGTTCTAGAGAGCACTTCGTGTTTGACCTACTTTGATGAACGTAATAGAAATTTTGTCTGAATAACAAAACTGAAAAAAAGAACACAGAGACAAGAAAGCCGTGCGTAGAAAGGTAAATTAAGGCGCGAAGTCTCGGGTCGTGGTTTCCGGAAAAAATTATTTTTAAAACCACAAAGAAAGGCTTGCTGAACAGAATGTAAACCATTTAATTATAAAGATTGAATATAAATGTGTAAATATGATAGTCATTAGCATAAAAAAATGAGCAAACTAATGTAGTTTGTAAATCAGTCCCTAACTTACAGCTTGCCACTCAACACCGTTAAACAAAAACTTTATAAGTATGTCTGCAAACTGTGTTAAGGCCGCTCAAGTAATGCACTCAACTAGATAACATGACAAGGTTTTTGATAAGTACATACCAATGAGATCAACTCCCCCTCGAACCGAATACCAACGTATATTGTTTCTTCATTCGTGCGCTATATATACCGGATGAGATCTCGCTTAACATTTCAGATTAGCAATACAACAGACGTGAATTAGTCAAGAGTCGCTTTATATTGTAGTTGCCCTGAGCGATAGAAAAGTTGTATACATTGAGAAAGACGGCAAATAGTACAGAGTTGAAGCACATCGGTGTTGTTATTAATTATTGATTTTTGGTTCTGTTATACGTTAACTAGTGCCTGCCCGCTGACTTTGGAACCTAAGCCCTGCGGTTCTGTCAACTCTTGGGGGGCTATTTGATATTCTAACCCACCTCATAGCCAGGACACAAATTTGTTAAACAAACGGCCAAATGAAGAACTTCAGAACAAACAGCATTGGAAAACGGACAAAGGGAGTGAACAACTTGTCAGCAACTGTTCCTAAAAACCGAATGTCTGCGTATCTTAAGACATTTACAATCTCCGTGTTTGGAGACGCAAAGGTCGGAAAAACTGCGCTCATTAAATCGTTTCTTGATCATGAATTCAGCGAGGAATACGAACCAACAATCGAGGAATACTACTCTAAACAAATTGAGTACAAAGATCGCCATTATGAACTGAATATCATTGACACTTCAGGGACAGAAAATTTCCCCGCAATGAGAAGAGTAGACATTCAGAAATCTGATGTGATTTTGTTAGTGTATTCATTAGAGAATCCCATGACGTTTGAACTCATTAAAAAACTGAGATCAGAAATCTTAGAAGAGAAAGGATATTCTATTCCCGTGCTTGTAGTTGCAAACAAATCGGACTTGGACGTTCAGGGGCGTGCTATAGAATATACTGATAAAGCAGGTCTTAAATACAATACGAAAAGAATAGTCGAAAACACATGGCATTACAAATGGACTATGACTTCAGCTAAAATGGGCTGGGGAATCGAAAAGATCTTTCACAGTGTCATTGATGAGGCCGTTATAACGAGGACTCAGTCAATGAGAGAAGTATCTTTTAGAAGACAATCGTCATGGTTAAGCAAAAGCAAGACATCTCTGTCAAACTTTGGTAGTTTAGCTTATATGAGCTTAAAGAGAAAAGCATCGCCCAAGGTCGGCCGAGCTCGACGGCATTCGCTTACAGAATAACGATTTTAATTTTCTCGCTCACTGAATAATAAAGAACTTTATTGTGATTTGTTGATGTGAACCTAACGCAACAGAGTGACCCTCAAGTGATCTTTATCCAAGGACAGGAAGTTTCTGTTTTCCCGTTTTTCCTGTCTTAAATTTTTTATTCTGAAGAATATTAGTTATTCAAAAATAAATTGACTGCTATACTGTAGAAATCGCCATCCATTCATTCATTCTGTAAATATAATGAAGTTTCCCGACTGATTATTAAAAATCAATCTTCCCATTTACGTTTCTTCTGTTCGTCATCATTCAATGTTGCAATGAGTGTGAAAGTAAATTAAATACTTAGATTAAGAATATTGTAGATTATGTACTTAACACTTCATGGTTTGAGAATTGTTCATAATATCAAGAAAACAAAGGGATCATTGTGCATGGCCGTGGGTTAACAATCTATCTTTTAAACTTTACAGCTCTACAACTTTATATTAGAAATGACAATGAGTCATTCAAGGCTGTCAACCTATTCCAAACAACATGAAATGGCTGGATGGAGTTACGTTTTCTGGAGAATCGTACCAATAGTTTTAGTAAACACTCCAGGGTTTGTATCCAAATTAAACATAACACTTTGAACATTTTATCCACCTTTTAGAATTTGCTTTTTACAAAGTAAAAGGCCGCGTTTGCTAGTTTACCCTTGCATAACATCTAGAACTTTTGAGCACTTGCTTTGATGGTGGGTGTCTAAAGGCACTAAATGAGTAAATCGATTAGGCATCCAATTATAAATCTCCAAAAAGTCTTTTTATTATATAATACTTTCTGTGTATAGTGAATTTTCAGCTTTGAAAAGGAGTCCGCGATTTTTGGCATTAACTACTGGAAGAAGGCCAAAACTCACAGACTGAGCGTCACAAAGTAACACACCAGTTATTGTTAGCAACTGCAGAGGGGTTTTTTTTCAGAGTCATTGAACTGGAAACTAAGTCTGTCTTTTAATTTGGATTGAAGTATTTCTTAGATAATTATCGGCAGACAGAAACGACATATTTCCGGCAATGGCGCGATGGTGTTGTCAAGGCAAACGCATAAAAAGCAACAACAAAAGGAATAAATAACTATGATTTTTTCTTACAAAAGCTGCAGCTTTAAAAAGAAGCCTTTGCAGTCTGTGTTTATTATTTAGGTGAAATGTCTGACATCTTACAGGAAGCTTACCATGTTTGTATTTTTTAGACCAGTGTATATCAAGATGAGCCGAGACTTTCACTTTGAGCTTATTTCCAGACGTATGCATGGGTTTTTTTAATTGGATTTTGAATTAGCCAATCTAAAAATTTGGCAACATCCGTTGGGGTCAAAGCAACTAGACTATAGACGTATGAAAACTATGATTCTGTTTTTACAAATCAGGAAATCTTTAATCGTTTAACTGGCCAGGGGTGGGAAATAGTAGAAATATGTACGTTTTTTAAAATTTATTTTAGTTAGTGAATTCTAGAAAATATTTTTGTCTTTCAACAAATTTAGCGTGGGGCTATTATGTTTACTTTATAAAACATTCTTTAAATTGCTGTTCACTTTATGTTTTAAGGCTCAAGAAAAAGGATAACAATTTTATTTTTTTACTTCGAAGCACCTTCACGTTTTTTTTTAGTAATTGATGATTTCCTTCTAAATCAGAGCTTCTTTGAAAGACTGTCAGGGCTACCCATACACTTAAAGCTGTAAAAGAAAGCAACTCGTAAAACCTACGAGACAAACTTAACTAGTTTAGTAGTTAAGAGCTATTTAAAAGTATTATTTTATTTGAAGAAGTTGTATTTGGACTTACTCAGCTGGCTGTTTAAGTTTAGAAAGTATGCAAAATTTTTTCTTTAATTTTTTTAAATTTTAAAATAGTACGTGCTACTCTAAATCAAGTTATAATTGTATTTACAGAACTAAAATGATAGCATTAAGCCATTATAAGACTTATAGAACAACGGAAGATTTTTGTTGAAAAAATATGCATTTAGAGAGTTTTTCAGAAATGTCAAGAAATCCCCATGAAAACGTCTTACTTGATTAGAAATATTAGATTTCTAAGCGAACTTTGTGGTTCTGCTAGAAAGTATTTTGAGCAATGCAGATAGGAAAGTTGTTTCTCACACATCTTGGTTTTTCTTTAGGCTAGTTTAGCTATCGCCGGTGGCCCGTGACTAATTGCAAATTCCTAAAAAGATTTCTTACTCTACATTTAATCGGAATAGATATATTTATAGTTAATTTATATTTAAAGAATAGAACATTTTGCGTTCCTTTCTGATCCTTACAATCACACTATTGGAACAATTTGCGTTGCAGTACAAAATTTATTCTTCGGCATCCTTTCAAACTATTTTTGGAATGGGCGTAAAAGTTTCCTAAAAATATGTTACTTTATAAATTTTTTTTTCTTTTTGGACCATATCCTGCATGGCATGTTTAGTTTTACATTCTCAGTTTTTATTGTTTGACCTACGAGTGCCCAAAATATTGTATACGTGTTTGGAGCAAAATCGTTTCTTAATCTTATCTTATCTGTGATTTTAAAGCAAGCAACTTCAACCTAGAATTTTCTGAATTTAAATAATACATCTCATGAATATCGCTTCAAACCCTCGAGTTAAGAAACCTAATGAAGAACATCGTATTGCATTTCATAAAGAAAAAAATAAGATTCAGAACGATTTATTATGTTTGTTTTGAACACTCCTTATAAAAATTTCTGATTTCAGAACTTTAATTATTTTTAAGATGTTGGTTATAACCAAATGACAGCGGAACTTTTAGTTAATTACGAAAGCCAAAACGAAGTTAAATGTGACTTTGAATATCAAAATTTTTCGACTGAACATTGAACACCCTTCATCGGGTAATAACATTGCTTTTCTAATTCTAATCGACGATATCAAAGTAAACACAACTATTTTCAAAAAAAAATAACCCCCCTGAGAGGCAATGAAGAAAAAGAGGTTCTCGGAAGCCTTTAAAAATCAGTTCACAAATTTATATGGCACACCAACCTTCAAAGAGGAATGGCAGTTAAAAACATATAATTACAACTCTTGGAATCTTCAAATGTCATCAAGTAAAACTGCTTGCAGTTCAATTTGGAAATAGAGTCTTGCTCGATAGTTTATTTCATAGAGATATGTTAATTTCAACTGGACAAATGAACTTGAATTAGAACCGTATATATTTCCTACATGTTCTGTTTCAAAGTTCTATGCCGTATGAGTGAAATTGCGTTTGGATCCGTGGCGCTTGTAACGTTTGCATAATATACGTGATGTCCTCAATTATCCATGTTTTTTTTTCATCACAAATACAAACTTCCTACTCCTTCATGCGGTTTTGCAACCATGATAAGCAGCTGTAAATTTATAAATCTGCATGTGATCACAATCGCAGTCTAAAGATAGGCACTGATGTTTTCTTGGCAAGTTTAAAAACATAATCAGTAAAAAATGTTATTCTATAGAGCGCTTTCACACAATCCCAAGAGACACAAAAGACAACAGACACAGCGGCCATGTTGGTGAACAGAACAAAAGAAATAATCACAATTCTTTGTTTAGTGTACACCAACATGGCCGCCGTGACGTCATGTGAAAACGCTCTGTAGGGTGCCATTTCAACAACTGTTTCCAGTATAATTTTTTTAACCTGTACGAAAATTGGAAACTAACCAAAAAGTGAGTGCTGCAAGTACATTATTTTGTTTTAATATAATTCCTAACGTTGATTAAAGAAATGATGCGCGCTGATTGGTTAAGAATTTCATTTTCTTTAGCTATAATCACCCCGCGGTGATTAAAGCAATGACGGCTTTCAGTTTACAAACTGGCGGCCAGGTTTGTTGCTGTTTCTGAGTCGGAAATTTTTTAAATTGTTGCTCTTTTTTCTCTAATAATCACCTTAGCAATTAGACTAAAACAATTAGTCATATCAGGCTCTGTGAATATCGCGATAGTCACCTCAGTACAATACAATACAATACAGTACAATAAAACTTTATTTTGACACGGTAAAATCTTCAGTACATTAATCAAATATAAAAAAAAATAATTACAACTGATTTCCAAGATTGCCGTGTGGGAGTCATTTACAAACTATAGCAATAATTTAGGGAATTCTTAAATAGTGGTAAGGAACGAAGCACTCTTATTTTTGAGGCAGACTATTCCGTTTTAGTAAAAATGTACTTGTATACTAATGCAAATCTCGTAATCTGGTTGGCTGAGCTACTCGTATACCGTCAGCCATTAGAGTGCAGTGGGTGAAGGTCGTCTTCAAAAATGGCGACGTCTTCGCGCTTTTGTGAAGTTTCACAGAAGGATTTGGAACTTTTTCACCGACACATGACTCATTTGGTATGATTTTTACTAAAACAATTAAATTATTTGCTCTCGATTTCTATGAGGTGAAATCTGCGGCTCGTGATTTTGATACAACGTTCTCGTGTCTCTCCCAACATCACGCGTGCTTTATTTCACCAATAAAGTAATAGAAAGTTAAAGTGTTAATTAAAACACATAATAGAATTCAATAATATAAAAACTCAGTGCTAATAATGAGCTGATGCCTTACCGAGGGGGATTCACTGGTGAAGCTTAGTTCCCTGAGACCCTGTGATTTCCAAGCCCCCCTCGCATATGCGCTAGTATTGCAAGCAATTTCCAGGATGGGTGTTAGAGTATTCCCGATAATAGCCCCTCGGTAGCTAATGAGTTTTTCATGACATAGGTGTTAAAAAGAGGTACAACTATTTTATTATTGTTCCTTAGATTATGCTTTAAATTTTGTTTTTGAATAATGTTCCCCATGCTTGGGGGTGTGGCCTCGTAATAGATATTGTACATTAATTTGACTATTTTAACTTTATAAATGAGGTCAAAAGACTTCCAGCTGCTTATTGTGCGTACATCTGCAGAGGGGGTGTCCCGCGGGAGATTGAAAATAACCCTGGCTGCCCTACAGTGTATTGCCTGAGCCAGGGCGTCAAATAAGCACTTACTAGAGCAGCCGCCCCTTACAGAGATAGCGTATATTATCGAAGGTAATATGACCTTATTATATAGGTCCAGTCTCATTGGCTTTGGTAGAAGACAGCTACGTTTCAATAAATTTATTTTATTGGCAAAGGGTTTCTTAAGGCCCAGTAGATGTTTAGTCCATGTTAATTCATCGTCAATTGTTACTCCTAAAAGTCTGGAATTGGTGACATGACCCACTTAACTACATTATTTCCTAATCTAAGGTTTGGGACGGGACCAATAAACTTGCTCCTCTTCAAGATCATCCCCTCGCACTTTGTCGGGTGTGGCACAAGGGAGTTTTCCGGACACCAAATATGCAGCTCTTCTAGTGTCTTATGTAACTGTTCAGCGACCTTGTCAACGGTTTCTCCAATACAGAATATAGTGGTGTTGTCCGCATACATATAAACTGTTCCAGTGGTAATGGCCCCTGGTAGGTCATTTGCTTACAAAGTGAAGAGGGTCGGGCCTAACACAGACCCCCTGTGTAATCCCGAAAGTGACCTTGGCTTTGTCTGAAGATACTCCATTAACTACTGTGTATTGTGTTCTTTCGGAAAGATAATCTGTAAGCCGGCAAATAATTTACCCAAACTCCAAACTGCTGATAGAGTTTATTTAGCAGAATAGGGTGTGACACACTGTTGAACGCTTTTTGAAAGTCAATCAAAGCAGCGGCGACGACTAGTATTTTGTCAATCACGTACCCCCTGATTTCCGTTATATGAGATAAGAGCAGTTCAGTAGAAAAACCTTTGCGATATGCCCATTGTTTATCACTTACTACGCCTTAATTGTCCTTGAAAACGTATCAGAAACGCAGGACTCTAGTATTTCACTTGGCACGCTCAACATGGAAAGGCGACGATAATTCTCCCTTTCCGATTCATCATCTCTTTTATGTACGGACTTCAACCTGGCAACTTTCCAGTTCTTGTAACCTTTACTTTCACTTACTGTATACTGTGGTTATACATGTTGTGACATCCAATGATTACACTTTGTTACAAATAGGAGTCTACTCGCTTCACTCACAGCATTCAACGTACACTCTTTTCTTTATGTAAGAGCCTTTTTTATAAGAACATGAGGCTGAAAATCGCTAAAAATTTAAGAACATCCGTATTGAGAACATGCTGATACAGTGTTATTGAAAAATTTGCTTGGACTTCTTGACTAATGTTTGCAGAAAGCAATTTTACATCACAGGTTTTCTATCGTATACTAGCTACTGTATTTTAAACTGAACTCGATACAATACAAAGTACATTTACAAATCAATGTATACAGAAAGGTACCACATACGGTACATGTATTACTCATATTGTCTAGAATCAGTAAAGATATTTTGTGAACATATTTAAGAACATTTGAGACTGATCAAGCAAAAATATTTAAGAACGTTTAGCCTCAGTCGAAAAATTCGATATCCTTATAAAGAAGAAAGAGCGTCTAATCTATCGCTATACACGAGCTACTATCAAAAGTGTGGACGTTTAAATACCGATCCCAGAAGCGTGAGAAAAAAAACTCATCATAAAGTTGCCGAAGAAGGGTTACCTAAAGGATTGCAAAAACTCAAGAGGTATAACACTATTGTCCATTTTTTGGAAGATTGCATGTAATTGACAGAGTGAGAAATGGAGTGGACAAGAGACTGAAATAGGGGCAAGCAAGTTGTAGAAAGGAAGCAAGCAAGTTATAGTATATGAAGGAATTGGAGCAACAGATCAGATTTTTGCTGTTAGAAATATCATCCAGCAAGTGGATAAGTATCAATCAACTATGTATGTGAATTTCATAGGTTTCGGAAAGCTTTCGAAAGATTTTGCCGATGATGTGTGGCACTACTATCTTCAAAAAGAAACCACATTCTAGATAAAACTGCTAAGATGGATAAGTCAGACAAGCAGGTTGCTCTTAGAATAAAAAGAAAATTTTCAAAGGTCTTGAGAATGAATTCAAAGGACTAGGCAAAGAGCTTAAGGATATTCGACTATCAGGGCGCAAAGGTTTGTAAAGAAGGAGGCGGAATGGTAGACCTTCAGAATAGGCTCTCAAAATCAGGGGGACATATGCCAGGCTTAGGAGAATTCGCACCTCAATTAACTTCTCGAGAAGAACCAAGCACGACTCTAGTGTTCCCTATCTTGCTCTATACATGTGAAACATGGATTATGAACAAAGATGATAACAAAGCAGTTGATGCGTGTTGTTCTATAGATGTGAAACATGGATTATGAACAAAGATGATAACAAAGGAGTTGATGCGTGCTGTTCTATAGATGTGAAACATGGATTATGAACAAAGATGATAAAAAAGGAGTTGATGCGTGTTGTTCTATAGATGTGAAACATGGATTATGAACAAAGATGATAACAAAGGAGTTGATGCGTGTTGTTCTATAGATGTGAAACATGGATGATGAACAAATATGATAACAAAGCAGTTGATGCGTGTTGTTCTATAGATGTGAAACATGGATTATGAACAAAGATGATAACAAAGCAGTTGATGCGTGTTGTTCTATGGCTGTGAAACATGGATGATGAACAAAGATGATAACAAAGCAGTTGATGTGTCTTGTTCTATGGCTGTGAGACATGGATGATGAACAAAGATGATAACAAAGCAGTTGATGTGTCTTGTTCTATGGCTGTGAAACATGGATTATGAACAAAGGTGATAACAAAGAAGTTGATGTGTTTCACATGAAGCAAATGCCTGCGCACAATCCTATCGGACGTCCGATGGAAAAGCTGCAATTAAGCCGGTGCTCATCTATGAAGTCAAGACCGGGACCCGGTCCACAATACTCCGATTAGGTCAATCCTGGATGAAGACAAAATTAAGAGACCCATTTTTTCATGAGTAAAGCTTTGTGATGCTAAAAAAAATCCTGCTAGGTTTTACCAATAAAGAAACTTGTTCACTCCAAAATTCCAGCCCAGAGCAAGCTATAGAAGCTAGGAAACAGAAACATGGTTTAAAAATTTAATCCTGGGTTAACACTAATCGATTTTTGAGGAAACGGGCCAAGAAGATTATTGGGCATGTATTGAGGCAGGGTAGAGGGAGCAATGGTAATGGTGTTTTAACATGGACGCCTAAGGGAAGGAGACGAAGAGGAATATGAACAACGATAGAAAAAAAGACCACAGGTAGATGCCGGGGTTTATGGGAAAAGGAGTAATTTGCAGCGGCAGATCGAGTAAAATGGAAAGGTTCCATGAAGGCCCTTTGTGCCACGAGGAACCTGGAGTACAGCTAGAAGGCAAAACAAAGAGTATTGTGATATTTTTGGCTGTTGGATGATCTGTTACACAGTTTAGCAAATTCAAATGAACCCGTTCACACATTCTTTATTTTAAATACCGTAATCTTTATATTCTCCAAGCAAATATCAGTGTTTTTAGTCAATATTATTTACTAGGCAAAAAACTTGGTATTTAATGTAAGAAGATATTTGATAATATTCTCAAAACGTTCTAGATTTTTACACATAATGTATTTGGAAAGATGATTTCAAAAACAAAGATAAAAATGAATTTTAAATTTCAAACGTACTCAAAAACATAACTAGGAGTAAGTTGTGATATGCACTATGTTTTTTTCGCACTCATATTTATAATCTTTTTTTTTCATATTGACATTTTTAATGTCTTGTCATTGATAGCACTTATTGCAGCAAAACTAAAAATCTTTTTTTTTGCAACCGGTTGCATAAATGTCTGTGGTGTTTCCAGAAAAAGAAACATGATATTAATTTGACTATTATTTTATAACTATTTTTTAAACAAAAAACCGAGAACCAAAACCCAAATTATTCAACCTTTTCGTTAATGGCAATTTACTTCTGTATATGCCTGCTAAGAAACACTAATGCCCCTTAAGGCCTTATATACTGTCACTGATAATGCATAGAAGAGAAATCCCCAGCCATTCATCAGTGCTCCCAAAAACCCGACTTTGCGCAAAAACAAGAATAATGTAGCCAATACACTAAGTATAAATTATGAAGACGTGCAGAATCCATTTTTTTATAATAGTGTTATTGCATGGTGCAAAACTTTAACCTTTTCTAAAAAAGATAAAATTAGAATACTAAACGTTGATTAATAATTTGACCGGACACTAGCTACATTTCAACCTAATTAAGTTCTTGTTTCTAATCACTCATTTTATCGACGGACTGCTTATTCCAGCTTCTAATCACTTTAGCGTTTGAAGATGGTTCTCGTTGAACTCTTTCAAGCAGGTGTTTTTTTTCGCTGGATTCATTTGTAAAATTGGAGTTATTTTTTTAGCTGGATGGTTTGCCTCTTCATCAGAGCACATTGCAGTTTGTTTCTGCGTTTCCGGTTTTTTTTTATTGGGAGAAAGAAAGTTTGAATTTCTGGTGTTGTTTAAAACGGCAGAGTTAATTAAACCTTATTTCAATCAATTCATTGAGCTTTGAAGATTTAAGTCTCAACGGCCATTTTAAGCCGTACGACTTTTCAGCTGCTAGTTAAAAAGCATGCATAGTAAAGATAGTATAACGACTGACAAGAAAAGGTATTTTTTATTTAACAACGCTAAAATGAAATTGAAAAGGCAAAACCGTTCACAGAAACAATCGTATCTGGATAAGGGCGCCACATGAAACAGATATTCCATTTAGTTTACACCGTTTTAGTTTAAGATGTGTTTCTGAATCATTCAAAAAATCTTGACTGATATTGATTATAGTGTTTGTTCATTTTTTT
>JAOTRI020091393.1:0-15593 GCA_028564885.2 Zoanthus sanctaehelenae
TCACTGTATGAATTATTTATTGATAAATGATACAAGATTTACCTTAATTGGTTGTAGATATAGATTTTTTTATTAGAAAAAAAAGCAACTTTCGAGCAACTTTTTCTTAAAATGAGCAACTTTCAGGCAACTTTGGAACATTTTTGGAGCAACTTCTGAGAGAATTCTGAGCAACTTGTGTAAATGCCTACCTAGCTGCATGTGAACATGCCCGTATATAGACAAAATAGATTGAAAGTTTTTTTATTATCGCTGTAACTACAGTGAGAATCTTACGTTGATTGTAAAAGTCAGCCCTTCATCAATACAGCTGTATTTTAAAAAACAACTCATTTGAGGTTAAATTTTTGTTACCAATTTGCCTGAGCAACTGTAAATTTTGAACTCAAAAGTTTCAACTCAAAGTTGAAATTATTTTGATTATCGCTACTATACTAATAATGATAGCTAGGTTTTAAACATGCAGTCTTCAAGTGATGGCATTTATTCATAAGTTGAAGGTAAAACTGAAATGTGAAAACAAATTTTCTAGCGTAGTTGATGCTTTTAACTAGTTAAAGCGTTAAGAACTCGAGTTTAAATGGACTACGACTTAATAGAATCGGACTATATTCTGAATGCGCTATTCTGACTCGAGAGGTCCAATTGTTTTAGCATAAACCTACTAACAGGTCAAAAAGGATATACACATAAAATCATTGATGAAACCTTTTGATATTAAATGGGTCCCATTAGTATTTTAATCCCCCATTTTTTCTACTTCAAGGCTATCACGAAATATCAATAGACCTATTGTAGGGTAGCCAATCAGAATGAAGGATGCGTGCTCAAACACGTTGGTAAGTTTGTAAACAAATAATTTTTATACATACCTCCGCTTAAATTAAGTCTTACCTATGCCATATTTTATTTTATTACATAGATACGAGTTTTTTACTGAAAAATACGCTACTTGTAGATTTCATATAAAACTACTTTCGGGATACGAATTACACATTTTTCATATCCTCACTAGTGAAGATATCTCGTCTTTTTCGTTTAGTTTTTTTCTAGTTTCAAAACACTCATATCTATGGAATAAAAAGAAAATTACTCTTTGGCTTGAACATATGAAGTTTATCTTCAAGTGCCACATAAAGAGTATATTTAAACTAGATTGGGCACCCGACTAGATTAGCTTTTTATAGCTATTTTGGGTTTCCAACCGCTATAGTTATGTTTGTATCTATGTTTTCAATGAATGTACTGTATTCAAAGGTTGTGGAAACAAATTGTTGTTGTACTATATAGATAATTTATTTACATTTTTTGTATTCGTACTTGCTGTTTTGAGTGGCCAGGCTGACAATACTCAAACCCATGTCAACAGTCATATCCGGATGTCGTAATGATTCTTCGAAAGCTTGGATTGGGAATAGGAATCAAAATTATGGTCACCGTATCAAGACATCATCAATTGTTGCATTAACAAGTATCTGATATGATAGTGAATTTAAAAAGCTTTAAACATAAGTATCTCTACAAAACTTAACCAGCTAATTTTTCTAATCTAAAATATAAGTGTTTATTAACGGAGAACTAGAAAAGCTCTCCCTAGCTGAACTATCGGTTTTCTTAGTCACGTAAATTATTCGACAATGATTAACATTATTTTTTTGCTTTCAATGTTGCCCTATACTTAAGTGCAGTACTTAGCCTTAATTTCAATTGAGGCTGGCAAGGCAAATTTGAATGAAGACAAAAGAATATCAGTATCGTCAAAGAGATCTATTACCCGACTGGATTCGTGATGCAGGTGTGTCCTCGCTTGACAATAGTAACTTTGCTTTGAGGTACAGTCCAGCTGGATGTGAGTACTCCTGTGTTAATAAAGTAAACATGCATCTACAGGTCATAAATGGCATGCTGCCTTGGTGTTTCTATAGAAACAGTTAGTAGAAAAAAATAAATTATACACCATAACGAAGAAAAAATTGTGCTGACGTTTCGGACAGGAGTTTCGGATTGAATCACTCCAACGAAGGACTCCAATCCGAAACGGCAGCATCAAAATTTTTAATTAACTACGGTGTATAATTTATGTTTTAGGCTTATATAGCGCCTGTTCGTTTCTGTCTATTTGTAGGCGCTGGAATATTTGTTTCAAATTTAAAACTCAGAAGAATTTTATTGCTAAGACATGTTTTGTTTGTAACTTCGCAGGAAAAGCAACCTCACGAATCCAACATAGTTTTTATCTCATGACTTCCTATTCCCGAATAGCGGCCATAACACTAACGCACTCATTGTGTTCGCGCAAAATGCTGATTTTATATAAACGTCGACTTTTGATTAGAACACAGAAAAGGTTTTTCTTTGAATATTTAACCCATATTGACTGACACCGAGGGAAACAAAATGTTCTGTAGTCCAGAGATCATCCTGAATATAGGGCAGAGCCTAGAGAAACATGGCTGTCGAAGGACATCATAACCAACTACTTTGCTGAGATGTCAGTCTTTTGTAACCATTTGAAATTATTCATTATTTTTATTATGACTATGGTTATTATTATAGTTATTTTAAAATTTTTGTGTAACTTCTGTTTTTGTTATTTACCGGTCCATAACATAATTTTGTGCCCTGAGCGCTTGGTTGCTGCATGGGAAGAAGAGCATCCTGCTCATGTGCGCTTCATATGTTCTCGTCCAATAGGAGCACGAGAAAAATAGACTTCAATAGTTGGCATATAACAAAGAACTTTTTTCTATATTTTCTTTTATTCTAGCTACCATTTAGTAGACTCCGCCATATACTAAATTTGCGTTATGTGTCACTAAAGTGGTATCGAAACGCGTTTTAGGGTATCTTTCGTACGTCTACCCTTTTTAAAATATGTTCACATTCATGTATATAACTGTAAGTCTATCAGAGTTTTGTTAGTTTTTAAGATTCGTTATCTTTTTCAAGTATCTACTTTGCTATATATCAACGTCAAATAACTAAGTCTCATAGTCTCTAATGCTTCACTCTTATAGTCTACTTTCAATTAATTTGTTACAGCAAGCTTCGGGAGCATTCATGCAATTCCAAATCCCTGATTCTGGCCCGTGGGGTAAAGTAGAGGTTTGATGCAGTTGATTGATGCATAAGAACCGAGATTTCTTTGTTCCTCTTGGATTAATTAGCTTGCCTAGCACTCTCTTGAGGATTTTGGGAAACTCAAAATCTTTTCAATTGTGTTTGCTAAAAGACGTTTTTTGTAAGATTTAAGTTAACGGAATTTTTCTCAACTTTTCTCTTCCACACTAACAGCAAGTCTTAAAACGTAGTTACCAGTTAACATACTTACAGTATTGGCAAGATCTGCAAAAAAAGAAAGGTGAAACTTTGTAATGACAAGTTTAACTGAGGCAGAGGTAATTTCTAACTCTATTACCAGCTTCTTACTTCATTGTCCTCACATATCACACTTGGGGGATATCACTTGGCAAGAAGCCCGAAATTGTATCTTCAAGTTGTTTAAAAAACTATTAGTTGAACCGCAGGTTAATGGGAGACTTTTAACAATCAAAGTCATAAACCACAATAAATATCACAGTAATAATAATCAAAGTACGAACATTTTTGTTGCTTCATGGTGATTTGAATAACTGCAGAATCACTTTATTGTTTTATCTTCACTTTTCGAACAACGCAGATAGTGGAAAGCTACGTTAGCATTTATGAATTTCATAGTAAGGCTAAGGTTATAAGAAATTGAGTTTGCTGTCATTACAGAAAACAGCAACTAGAAATGAGAAAATATTATATTACACCTTAATTCTTATTCAATCCCTAATACCATTTTTTTGAAATAGACACATTTTTACATTTTTCTTGGGGAATATCATTAACACTATGTTAATCCATAACAATTAATAAACTCCACTTTTTAAAATATTTTAATCGACATCAAAGTATCAATATTATTGGATAATAGTGTGCCACTTGGTTTCTGATGTTACTCACCAACAGCATTCAGAGCTTTTTGCCAATGTTGTTTGCTGTCCCACTCAAAATAAGCATTGGCCATGAGTCGTAATATGGTGGACTAGAACAGGTTTTGACAATCTGGTTAAAGACTTTCAATATTGGAAATATTGCTAATATGTATTATATATAGAATATTAGTTTTATCTTAACAAAATTACTTAGGTGGTTTTGAAATTTCCGCTGCTCTGAGTGGCGGAGGCTCGCGCTATTGATCTTATCACGTAAGTCGTTTAATAAGCAACGTTCATTCACTGAAAAAAATTGTGTGCGTAATTGAGTAAAATTGATCAGGTGACTTCGATTTCTATTTACGCTGGGCAATTGGTTCTCGTCCAGAAATTACCCCGTTGTTTTGGGTTTCTTGTGAACCAATTTAATTCGGCGTTAACATAAAATTCAACCCTTAGGCCATATTTACTGAATGAAGGATTTACTCAGGTACGGACGTGGTTGGCAAACTTGGGAAGATCTCTTCTTTCCAACCACATGGCCCGCCAGTTCGATCTCGGCACTTTTCCGAGATAAGAATGTTATTTTGTGTGACTTTCTTTTCCGCCTAAGCAAACTCAGCTTTCAATTCTTCCGGGATAGGTAAATGAGTACCAGCGTATGCTGGGAGCTAACCTGCGATGGATTTGTGTCCCTTCCAGGGGGACTCAAAGACTCTCATCCGCTCAAAGCTACGGAGATAAGTGCCCGCCCCACGGACAAGTATAGGCTCGTAAAAGGATTTATCTTTACAATTGTGCAAGTTTGTGGAAGATGAAACTCCGGGTGGAATTGTTTAAGATGTCTATACGCGAGCCTGAACAAATGTTGCACAAATTTATGAAATCAATCGATACCTTTTAGGACCGGTGAATATCTGGGCAATTTTTATTCCAGTTCACCAGATATTCACAATGGGTAGTGCATTCTAAAAAGGGCTGATGCAAGCAAAGTAAGGGTCACGAAAGGTAAACGTAAAGCCATAACGAGACGAACTGAAAATTATTAAAATGAATTTTATCCTAAAAGAAGGGAAAAATATAAAAGGTTATAGACAAAAAAAAGGAGGTAGATGTATTAAGCGGAAAAATCTAGCGTACGTTTTCCAGGGTGTTCTGATGAACTCAGAGGAAGACCGAGCCCATACATTGATCTTTGGAAGCGACATCTGGCGATAGACTTTACTAATACGATTAGAAGGAGTTATAGGTACAGTGTGATCTTTGTACCTGCTTTTTCTCACTAACGGGATTGCTTCTTTTTCCAAGCTCATAGGATTCCCTAAAATCAAGATATAATGATTTCAGACCTGATGGAAATAAAGATTTTTATATAGCAACAAATAGACAAACTATGCATTACAAGCAACACCAACGGCAAGCATTTTGGCAAATTAGCGGCAGAAACCAGGTGAAAATAATCATTTTAAAAGGAATAAATAAATAAATGATAAGAGGATTTTAAATGGTTGCATAGAGTGAGTGCTTAAAAAATTAGAATAAAAAATATACGAAAAAGACGGGATAAACAAAGGAGGGATCAGTTTGATTGATGCGATATCTTCACTAGTGGAACATGGAAAATATATCATGTAGACTATAATAAAGAATAGCGTGCACAAAATACCACATCAGTAGGATCTGAGAAAATCGACCAGCTACAAAATGTAAGGGACATGAGAAAGAAAAAAGGAATAACTGGAAAACAAAAAAAATGTCACTAAAGTTCCGAACGTAGTTTCATATGAAAACTACGAGTGATCACCAGCCGGCGGATCTGGCCGACAGCCGGCGCTATGCGACAACCCTGATTTTGTTTGAAAAAAAAATCTCCAAACTATAGTTTAAATTAAAAATGTTACATATAGACTTTTACGCAGAATAACAAAAAACAATTGATGAAAGTTTCTTACTTCAGCCAAGTCACGCACTCTTTGCATTGCCCTCTGTGGTAATTATCCACTCCAAAATTGTAGCAAAGCTGAGATAAGCATGCAGTCTAATGATAAAACGCCAAATTACGGAAAGAATAAAGTTAGCATGTTGTTTTCATTTGATTTTATAAAGGAAAAACAAGATAAACATTTACCTCTTTTGATAACTTTGTAAGCATCGCTTTGGCCTTTTCAATACTCTCCCTAGCTTGGTCGTTCTGACTAAAAGATATTGCCTGGGAATAGTAATTTTTTAGAAATTTCAGGCATAACTACCGTTAACTACAATCAATATATCATCAATAGCCCACGCCTCTTCAGTCAAAAAATAAAAGTAATTATTCCTAGTTATGTTCAAGATCTCAGATTTCTAAAAAGAGTTTGGATTAAATAAATACTGTATGAGACTGCGAGCCAAGAGACCGGGCCAATGTGTTAGGTATATACGATAGTTCTCGGTTGTTTCTTTATATTTTTTATAGTATACAGACAGCTTCACATTTTATACACTATATCTTTTCAACTATAAATTAAATTTTCATAGTTTTTTAAAACATATGCAGTATGTTTTGCCATTTGGTACGTTGCGTTGTTAATCGTTTGAGCTTTATCGTTAACCATAGAATGCATGAGGGAAAATAAGTTACACAAAGGCATGGAAAGGGAGTTAATCGGACCCTCTCTCTAAGTTCAAAACAATTTGCATGAAACTTAGAATGTATAATGTGTGTCCAGTAAACGTCCAGTTAAGTATAATTCACGTAACTTGTTGGTTTCCATAGCAACCGTTTCAAAGAAAAGACATTTCATTCTAATTGTAAAAAATGTGTTCTTCAAAGATATTCGTCCAACCTCTTGTAATAATTTCTCACTTGTCTTCAATTAACTCAAGCCACGTGACTTCTCAGTTTTCATCAATAACGGCCGGGAAGAGGTGGTGCGAAAAACTATTTATTTATTTAAAAAACATTAAGTAGCAAAACGTTTTGAAAAACAAAAACAAACAAAAACTGTCGTCAACTTGCGTTTTGTCGAGCTTTCGAGTACGACTTCGACATTATCTTTGACCGTGCAGAGGAATAAGCAACGACGAACAGCACAAAATGAGGAGTGAAGGTAAATACCATATAATAAGAAATTAAAATTTTCTACTAAAAGTAATTGTCAGAAACCTACACTACAACACGAAATCTTTTTAAAGTCAACTTTGCCAGTATTCGGATGTCTTGCAAAGCAATTCAAAACCCTTCGTTCTAGGATGAATCTCTTGACACTCCATCACAACCACTCTAAGTGTTCCTGCAGCAAATAAGTCAACTACACAGCAGTTCCAGCAACAACAGCTTCAGCAACATTTTCCGGAAATTTGAGAACACTCGAGAAATGTAGAAAACAGCGGCTCTCAAATGTTCGTCGTGTTTTATCACACTCTAATACACGGCTTGGGCTTCTTTATTTGTTAATTAAACATGGATGCTGTAATATAGAATAGACAGAACACCAATTTAAATGGAAAATTTCATAACCTTTTGTGATGACGTCCTTTCAAAAAAGATGTGTCATTAATAAAAAAAACAGTTGTGCAGAAGCTTTTTGCAACCGGTAAAAAGCATGTTTTTTATCATTAAAAAAACCGTGTCCAAGTAAAGATGTAGCATTGTTTGGTTGTGGCAGGGGTACTAGAGACAAGGTGTGAGCTGCAGCAACATACGGGGGCAGAAAAAAATGGAAAGATCATGAGAATGACCTATGTGCCACGGGGTACGAGGAAGACAGGTAACAAAATTGTTTCGATACATTAAAAAGATACAGAAATGTCTTAATTTGGCTTTCCAAATACTTAGTCCCAAAATATATAATTTTTATGTCATTCAAGTCGTTTTGTAAAAACAATTGTAAAGTTTTAAGAACATTACTGGAAAACGAAAACGTTGAGTGACATGGATGTTGTTTACGCAAACAAAAAAATGAATTTTGTACATTTTTTATTAGCTATAAAAGTAAAAGCTGTGAGCAGCAAAAACAAAATGGATGAAATTACAAGCAACAGTTATTGTTTTTTACCAACAAGTTTAGAACATATACCACGAATGTATGCCAAGAACAAAATAATAACAGCCCAATGAAAGTGAAAATGGACATTTCTTTTATTTGCGGGTGTCATTGAGTCTTCGAAAAACCGTTTTGTTATCGGAGGGTAAACGAACAAGTGATTATTTTAGGCTACCTTTGTACTTAATGACGAGCTTAGTTAACCATTGCCTAGTAAGCTAACTTACGCTCAGCTCTGTAGTTTTTTTATATGTGCAATTCTACGGGGTTTTTTTATTATTATTTTGCATTCCATAACGACACACTTCCTTCATACTACCAGGGCCGGCGAAACCAGGGCTGTTGGGGGGCTACGGCTGCCCGCTCCACTTTCAGTGCTATAGTTTTTTACTGACATGAGCATTTTAAGAAATAAAACAACATTACTAAGTGAACAATTTATTTCATTTGAGATTAACACTCTTAAAGTGTTACCAACCATTCCGGCTTTAGTTATAGAAGTTAAGAAACTATGCGCAAGAACGGACCTAGTGTATGTATATAGGTCCGCCACATGGAAGAGTTAATTTGTTCTTATGACTCGACTTAGGCCTTCGGCACTTGCAGAAGCGTTCTGCAGTTCCTGACTACATCCATATTCAACAGACGTTATCCTATTTTGGTCTATAAAAATTATATTCATTCAGATTTTATCCGGAAAAATTACGAATTGTTCCTTTGCTGTGGTAAAATTATAATTCAAACAAAAAATCTACGGCTAAGAGCATTTAAAGAATAAAAGTGATTTTAAGAAACATTTCCAGACGTGATTTGAGTTCTTGTTGTTGCAGTTGTTCTTTTGATAGGGTTCGTGCTTAAACTTTATAAAATTAATCTGTAAAAGTTGTGAGAAAAACTAAAACATACTTACAGTCTCAGACTTGTAACACCAAACTCTGAAAATGTAGCGCTCGCACTCCAATCGCTGCTTCTCTTCCTCAGGTGTTACAACATCCTTTAGTGACCAGGCTCTTTTCAGTCTTTCCCAACACTAGTTATTACGTATTAAAATGTGCAAAGGAATTTTTTTAAGAAAACAAATGATACTTTTGAAATTTAAAAAGGAAAAATTAAGAATCACAGATAACAAAATAAGATTACGACGCATATAGCTGACCTCATTTGCAAGTGAGAGAGAATTTTCGGCCATCGAGTAATTGTCACAGTCTGAAACAACAACAGAAATAGCTTTATGTCAAACCCACACAAATCTACGTTTTCGCCAAACCTACGTTAAACACATAAAAAGATTTGCGTCGATATTAGCATTTCACTGACATTATTTTGTCACACATACGTACTAGTCACAAGCTAAGACATCAAAAATGGTTTAAAGATTATCCCTTTCTATTGCCAGGTTATGCTCAACCATTTTTATGTTAAAAGTACACATAAAAATGGAAATTACTTAGCACAATAATGCAATCACCATTGTAATCAGACTGGTTATCGCTGAGGATTAATGTTTTTTGTAATTGTATGACTTTCTCACATAACTGTCACAAAACGAGCATATTTAATAGTTTCTTAAGATCTATACATGAATTTTCACTATATCTACACTACTGATGAGCTTCGCATTGCTTTTCTAAAAACTTTTAGGATGAAAAATTTTTTCCAAAATCTTTCTTATAGTAAAAAACACCAGTCTTCTGGCTTCAATAGTATTACTATTAGTGTAGATAGAAAGCAAAATAGCAAGGTTTTTAAAGGAAAAAAAAGAACTTGATTAGTCTAGAGAAGGTTTTGGTTGAAAGCAATCAGTTTATTTTTATATAAGGTCGTCATAGATGAACTAGTTTAATTTATTTATAGCTCACCAAGCCACGCTCTTGAGGTTTTTGTGGCCATCTGTAAAAATAGAAAAATTGGTTCAAGGCAGCAAATCAAAGTAACTTTGGTAAGTTACCTTATTTGTTTACCATTTTATTTATAATTACTACTCCCACAACTGTCATCACTTTCGTTAGCAGTATAAATGCCATGCAGTCTTGGCTTTTTCCTTTCATTATAAATATCATTGACTTGTTGGTTGTAGTATAAAGTATTTTATAACAGAGGGCAAAATTACTCGATGCTGATTGGCTCAAAAGGCAGGGCTTTTTTCTTTAATTGAGGGCAAAATTACTAGGCGCTGATTGGTTGCTGGTTTGCGACGACACTGACACCGACAACGACAACGACAATGACAACAACGATTGGTTTAGAAGAAAGCGAGCGAAGAATTTTGCCCTCAATGTCATAAACATGTAATCGCACTTCCTCGTAAAATTAAGGATTAATTTCACTTGTGTTTTCAAATTTTTCCAATTTTGTAAAAAATTAAAAACACTCGTGAAATTAATCCTTAATTTTACTCGGCCTCATGCGATTACCTATACTAATCATATACATGAAAAGATTACTTGTTTCTGATTAGTTTTGAGCAGTGCAATTACTTTGTACTTCTGTGCAAAAGTTTGTAATTTCGTACAATTGGTTCGATTAGATATCATAATTACGACGGGAACTCTTCTTGAGATCCTTTTCAATGTGAATTGCTTTATGCTTATATATTGTAATGTGTAGTAGTAGTAGAAATAGTAGTAGTAGTATAAATAATAGTAGTAGCAGTATAGTAGTTGTAATAAAAGTAAGAGAAATAGTAATAGTAGTAGTTATAGTTGTTGAGGGGCGGACCTGGATGGCGCAGTTGGTAAAATCTGCTTTTCAACCACAACACGGCCCAGCTTGATCGCGGCACTTTAAATTTGCCGTGGTTGGAAAATTTGTGTTGCCTTCTTTTCTGCCTAAGCCAACTCAGTTTTCCATCCTTACGGGGTAGGTAAAATGAGTACCAGCGTCTGCTGGGAGCTAACTTCCGATGGATTAGTGTCCCGTACAGGGAGAGTCAAAGACTCCCATCCGCTTAACACTACTGAATCCAGAGTTAAGCACCGGCCCAATGCGCCACTAGACCTCGTAAAAAGATTTAGTTTTTATAGTTGTTGAGTGGTAGTTGTAGTTGCTGTAGTATATAGCACTACTATAGTACTAATTGTAGTATTAGAATATTCCGTAGAGATGACAATATATCTATATTGCAAGTAACCTTTTTTTTGTCTTTAGCACCAGGTCGATCATCTCTGGAAGATAGTCATTGGCTAGAACCACTACATAGTCAGTTTCTTTGATTTGACGAGGAGAAAATACAGCTTGAAGATGATCTAACCAGGGGAACTAGAAGATAAGCGACATTGCGATAATCATCACTGATCGTAAGCAGACGACTATTTTTAACTATAGCTACTGTACTAGTTTTGTTACTATATTACTACTACTACTACTACTACTACTACTACTACTACTACTACTACTACTACTACTACTGCTACTACTGCTGCTGCTGCTGTTGCTGCTGCTGTTGCTTTTGCAGCAGCCTGTGATTTTTTGTGTCATTTCAGGTGATGCATCAATCCTTCTTGCGAACAGTTCCTCCGTACTCTGACCAGGCCAACCTGTGGCTGGCACTTCTCAGGCATTTCCGCTGGAATAAAGTGATACTGGTGACGAGTAATGATCACGACAGTCGAGTAATAACTACGAAATTAACCTCATTGGCTGAAAAGTACAACATTCATGTAAGTTTCTAGATGAACGAATCAGTTGATAATATAGATCCAAGGGGTAAAAAAGGGTTGTTTTATAATGACTTAATTTATTGGTCATTTTGTGTTGCACCGTAAAAGCTGATTTTTCAGTTTCAGTCAGGCAAATGTATTGTCCATTTGACTCAAAAAAAAACACAGGAATGGCATTTTCATTAGTTAAAAAAGAGCAACAAGTCCCCCGGTCCTCCTTGGAGCTTTTGGAGCTTGCGTTGCAGTATATCAGTCAACATTTTTTTTATGAAATCTTCTGTATTTTCAGTAATATCAAATTAATTGTATGCATTATGTTACAATAAATGATATTGTAATAAACAACAATGATCGTGATACAATGAGTTTTCCAGGTTTGTGTTTTCGACTTGCGAAAATTTATCAATCTTCAGCATTTTTTAATGTTAAGAAACTCTTCATGTACCGCAGTTAATATTCCTAATTAAATTTCGAGACGTCTGTCTTTATGTTTTATTTCCAGTGGAGTAATAAGAATTATTATCAATACCTCTTTTATTTTTGTCTTAAACAGATCGAAAAGTCAATTGTATTTTCATCTGGTACAATGAACGTTTCTTCTGAGTTACTTAAAATTCAGAAAAGCCACTCAAGAGTCATTTTATTCAGCGCAAGGTAAATGAACGTTTAGTGGTAATTGAGCTAGTTCAACGAAAAAGAAAGTAGAATTATGAATAATTATGATAAATTGTTAAACGTAGATGGAGTTGCAGTTCTGTTAGACCGACTGCGGAACATTCGATTTTTGAGAGGCCGGTAGATATATCACCCATAAATGTAATAACGACCATAAATGTAATACTCATCATAAATGTAACAATTATTATCAACGATAAATGTAATACCCTCCATAAATGTAACAATCTTCAACCATAAATGTAATAATCAACCCCACCATAAGAGTAATATAAAATTTAACCATAAGTGTAATAACTCAAACCCACCATAAATGTAATACCCCATCAACCACAAATGTAATAATCAACTTTGCCGTTCTAATAGAGGTCTCCGGAACAAATGAACAAACATTGTGCACTTTTTTTTTAGCAACTTTAACATAGCATACGTTTCAGATTCTTTTTGGGGCTTTAATACTTTGCATAAAACGGGAACATTTACGTGAGTTTTAGAATAAATGGATTGTGCTAACAGATGTAGCAAGAGAAATAGTAAACATGTACATATTTGTTCTTCCTTTAGAAACATATGGCAATAGTGAGCAAAATTTTTTTTTCCGTTTCCAGAAAATGTTAATCATTCGGAACATACCAAGTTCGAGTGCATGTAAACACATCCATCATGCTGCATGCCCATTTTGGGTCAGAGATTATTTTTAGTAGCCTAAGAATAAGGCCGAGTGCTTTGTAAGGAAGCGCATATATACAGTGGCGGAAGGGACACCGTTGTGTATGTGAGCTCAAGGCAAAAAGATCTGACTTTTCTGCTCGGCAATTTGTCTGAACCTTGAGTTAACTGCACATAGACATCTGTATAGATTGCCAGCAGGACTAGAAAAGTCTTTCGTTGCACGCATACCAAATTGAGTATTTGTTCAAGAATTTAATTCGGAATGTTGTTTGTGTACCTATATAATACAATAAACTTTATTTAATGAAGGACACCCATTAACCCATTTATACATTTAAAAAAAGTATGATAATAATTCTAATAATTACAATGCACATCTGACAAATATATATAACCTTTGGATTGATAACGTGTAGTCAAAACAAAATACTGTGATTCATGATACACTAAAGCCAAAGTTCCGCCAAAGTATTACATTTATGGCTAAATTTTTATTACATTTATGGTGGGTATTACATTTATGGCTGATAATTATTACATTTATGGTGTGTATAGCTATTACATTTATGGTGGGTATTATATTTATGGTCGTTATTACATTTATGGGTAATACATGGAACTCACTTACTAAAAGGAGTAGGGTGCGAAAGTTGAGGAAGGGAATGTTAAAAGGAGGTCGATGGATACAGTCCACGAAGTAATGTTCTTTTGCGCAAACAAACATAAGAATGCATGAAAATTTTCCCTACTATATGAAGTTTTCTTAAGCATCACAGCCTCCCGTACGCTGCTATCCTGCTTCCCGTACCTTTATCTCCCGCCTCCCGCCCTTTGTTGAATTAAAACAATTAGAATTTCACATTTCTCTCCCACCTCCTGCCCTCTTAGAACTCCCACTTCCCCGGCGCCCTTTCCTCTCTCGTCTCCTGTCCCCTCCCGCCCCCTATTCTCCAGGGCTCATGTCCCCCCTGTCTCCCCTTCGTCATCACAATTGAAGCTATTCCGTCAGGGGCAAACTCTGGCTTAATTTTTATTGGTATCGAAATAGCTGCTTATAAGATTTACCCGAGGCAGTTATTCCATCCAGGCTATTCCCTGGTGTTCTACAGCACGAAAATGGCTACTTATATATAGGTTTAATCGAATCAATTATCATATCTGGTATGGTAAGCCCTGCTTTAAACTTTTCAGCTTACTATTTTATCTATAAGTTTATGGTTTATTTATTTGGGGTACTCGATCTAAATGCCTATTTGTACGCATGCGATATGAACATATATAATGCTTATATTTTAAAGCAAAACTTTTTAAAAGTATTACCTAGTGACGTTCATGTCCTGATGGGGACTGGAAATAGCCATAATTGATGTCCTTTTCTCCAAAATTTATTTTAAAAAAAGTAATTGTAGAATGTTTAGTTTCTATGACATCTATTATCAAGCGATGATTTGATTTCTGTTTCAAATTAGGATATTGTAATTTAAAAATGACGCCATTAGCGACTATCCCCAGTCCTCTTCGGGATCCCGCCGAACATGAAGCAATATGAAGAAACTTCTAGAAGGAAAAGGGTAGATTTGACCAAAATCAAAAACGTTTTGGCAAAATTGCTTTAAATTACTTGTATTATAAATAGTTTGATACGCACAAAACAGGAATAACGCTGCAATATCATTATACCAGGGCTCAAAAATCTCAAGCATTTCCTTTGTAGTTATATTTAAGAAATATAAAATGGTTTCCGTGTTTACATAACCTGATGTAAACACGCGGGAGGTTGGGAGAACACGAGATAAGCGTAGGAAACCACGACGCGAAGCGGAAAATTGATTTGTTTTAAGGTCTAACCCCCTCCTTAACCTCCACTCGATATTTCCTTTTTAAATGATAAAATACTTACAGTTCTTATTTAGCACGGGACATACGAAGCATTCTTGTCCAAGTTTGATTTCGGATATTTTAATAGTAAAATTCAGTTTAGATTGCAAACAACCATGCTGTATTTGCTTTGAAACAGCGAGTTCCAATACGCTTTATCATTCAAGAACATGTTTAATCCACTTTTTCATTTTTTAAAAGTTAACTTTCTTAACGTCCACCTCTAACCATCAACCCCACCCCTCCCCGATCCTCCCCTTAACGTCCATTGGACGTTAAGCGTTAACAAATCAATTTTCCGACGGCCCCTTACTCATACGCTCTTTAAAAATTCAACATTTTTTTCAAAATTTCTAGACAGTTAAATGAGTTTTATTAACTCGAAAGCCTAAAAACTTCAATAACTTTTTTTCAAAATTTCAGCGAAGGGAATTAAAAAAGGAAATTTCAAAGCTAGCGATAGATAACAACACATTCATATTACTATTAGCAGTGTTTTACGCATGGTCACTGTATTCGTTCAACTCCAATGCTGGGATTTCTTCAACCTTTTTAAGTTCATTCTTGGTTCCTATAAAGGCTTGCAAAAGTTTTACATCTCGTTGTCTTTTTTGTAAGGTAGCTTTGTTTTCTTGTTCTGCAATAAATACATATATCAATGTGTGTTGTTCAATAGCAGATAGAAAGAATAAACAATTGCCAGAAAAAATTGGTTTGTATGC
>JAOTRI020091404.1:0-15590 GCA_028564885.2 Zoanthus sanctaehelenae
CCAATATTTTGAACCACGTGGCTACTCCATTCTTGTGATTGACGCGGACCGATGTTATCAAGGCTACAAGTATGGTAGCCAAGACAACCTACTCCTACTATACTACCATGACAATCACTACACCACGCTTCGTTCAGTCAAAACATTCTTCACAAATGGAACATTTTGTTAAGACTACCTTCGCCCTCACCAAGGTCCCCACACGTGCACGGCCAATAAAGATCACTGCCCTCTTTGCTATCAAGAGGGTTGTGCCGATTATGTCACCTACAGAAAAACCCACCTACTGACTGACCAGTTCAATTGTCCTACCTGCCATTGTGATTTTTATGGGCCTACATGTTTTGCACAACATCAACGCAAAAATTACAAGGGACTTGACGCTGATGCCACGCATTTACTTGTCTGTAAAACAGTGCAACGCTGTTTAGAGTGTGGCAAACGATCCATTTACCACGGCCGTGATCACCAACATCTTCAACATGGTCATAAATGCCAACACAGTGAATGCATTTCCTGTTTGGAATATGTAAATCTTGCTACTCATCGGTGCTTTATCCAAACAGAGGCTGAGAAACAAGAACGTCGTGACCGTCAACGCGAAAGACGCCGTGAAAATTCCGAACGCCGTGCACAAGCCCTTGGTTACATTGCTGATCGTCGTCAACGACAACTGCAAGCCCAACGTTCTCCCCGAGACATTCAACACCTCAGCATTTATTTTGATATTGAATCCATGCAAGTGCAAGACGACGATGGGTTACGACACGTTCCTAATCTTGTCGTGGCAGGTAGTGATATTGTCACTCTTCATCCCTGGCGGGGTCCTACATGCATCCAAGATTTCATTGCCTGGATCGACTCCCTCACCAACACCACCACCAACAACAATAACAACGACGACAACGATCAACAAGACCCTGACATCAAAGTGACTATCATTGTCCACAACTTTCAAGGCTATGATAGTTACTTTATTTTGCAAGAGTATCACCGCCAAGCCCGTCACCTGACCCAAATTCGCAATGGAGGCAAAGTGTTGGAATTGAAAGTAGGCTATCCAGGCAAAGAGGCAATTCGTTACATTGACTCCATGTCCTTCTTAGCCGTGCCTTTAGCTGCCTTCACCGAAACATTTGGACTCAATGACACCGATCTTCAACTTAAAAAAGGGTTTTTCCCTCATTTCTTTAACACTCCAGAACATCAAGACTACATTGGTCCACTGCCATCCCGTGACTATTACGGAACTCACACCATGTCCAATACTCGTCACACCGAGTTTGAACAATGGTACAATGACATATCTACACGTCCAGAGCCTTTTAATTTCCAACAAGAGCTCTTAGCCTACTGTGAATCTGACGTCCGGCTTCTTTGTGCGGGATGTGACGTCTTTCGTCGTGAATTCCACGAATTGGCAGGTTTTGATCCTTTTCAACATACCACCATTGCCTCAGCATGTTCCCACGATCTGCGCAAGTCCCGGCTCCAACGCCAAACCATTGCCTCCGAACCTGTAACAGGTTGGCGACTTACTACTAATCATTCTCTTGCTGCTTTAGAATGGTTAGAATGGCGAGCTTCACAACTAGGCCGATCCATCACACATGCCGGTAATCTCGGCGAACATCCCATTCATATCGGCACGCACACCTATCACGCAGACGGTTACGACGCTCTGGCCAACACCATTTACTGGTTTCACGGCTGTTTTTATCATGGATGCACAACCTGTTATCCTCAAGGCCGCAACGAAAACCATCAACAATTGCACGGTCAGTCCTGGGACGACGTCTACAAAGCCACCATGCATCGCCAAACTCAGCTACAACAAGCCGGGTACACAGTCGTCACCATTTGGGAACACGAATGGGATCATCTCAAAAAGAATTCGGCCAACCTGCGTGCCACCATCGACTCATTTGATTTACAACCACCCCTCAACCCCAGAGATGCTTTCTTCGGAGGTAGAACCAATGCCGTCACTCTTTATTTGGATCCTCGCGACAACAAACAACTATGTTACTACGACTTCACTTCGCTCTACCCATATGTTAACAAATACAAACGTTATCCTATTAAACATCCTTCCTTCCTCTACAATCCAACCGACCAAGACATTCGCAACTATTTTGGCATTGCTTGTGCTACGGTCTTACCCCCTGCAGAACTATTTCATCCTGTTTTGCCGTACCGTTGTGGTGGTAAACTCGTCTTTCCTCTGTGCCGCACATGCGTGCAAGACAACATCCATCAACCACTTCTTCAACGGCAATGGATTTGTCAACATACCCCAACTCAACATCAACTCACGGGAACTTGGTGCACCCCAGAGTTAGAGTGTGCCATTCATCAACATTGGTACACTCTAGTGCGTTTGCATGAAGTGTGGCATTTTCAGGAAAGTCAGACGGGGTTGTTTGAAGATTACGTCAACACTTGGCTGAAAATCAAGGAAGAGGCCAGCGGATTCCCAGCCAAATGCGTCACCGAATCACAACGCCATCAACACATCCACGATTACTTACAACACGAAAACCTGCAACTCGACTATTCCTCCATCGCCAAAAATCCAGGCCGTCGTGCTGTAGCCAAACTCATGCTGAATTCCATGGGGGGTAAATTTGGCCAACGCCTCGATAAATCTCACGTCAAAGAATTCACCAATCCCACGGACTTGCAAGCATTTCTCGCCAGTGCCCGACACGATATTACCTACATCAGTCCCATCAATGACGAACGAGTAGAAGCCCATTACAAGATTCACGACGACATGATTGATGTCAATGTGAACCTTAACATTTTCATTGCTTGTTTCACAACCTGCTGGGAACGCTTAGAATTTTACAAAGAACTGAGTATGCTTGGCAAACATGTTCTTTACTTTGACACGGACTCTATCATATTTGAGCAAGGTGAAGCGGAGCAATATCAACCTTCTTTGGGTAAATACCTCGGCCAATTCAAAGATGAACTGAACGGGGATCGCATCCTGGAATTTTGTTCTGGTGGCCCTAAAAACTATGGGTACGTCACAGGTAATGGTAAGATTGAATGCAAAGTGCGTGGCTTCACTCTTAACCGCGAAGGCTCGAAACAATTGAACTTCAATGTGATGAAAACCAACGTCCTCAACGAAATACTAGAACCCTTAGAGGATGGACAAGCCCGAACTCTACCCTTCCACGAACGCACCAAGATTGTGCGCAACAGCAAAGCTTACGAGCTCTACACCATACCACGCCACAAAACATATCGTCTTGTAGCCAACAAGCGTGTTTTCCCACCCCCAGAGCATCCCGATCCGTTCACCACTTTTCCCTATGGCTACTTCCAAGAACACTGAAAAACATGTCATGTATCAATATAACACTTTTTTATATATAACACTTGTTTACAAACTTATAAACTTGTTTATAAACTGACATCTTTATAAAATAGATGTTTTTTGTAATGTTTATTTTTTGTCCATGTCTTTCATCATGTACCCTGCATCCAAGGCCATTTGATTGTAACATGTCAGTTTCTTTGTTTCTTTTTCGGGAGCTTCCAGCAAAGCGTCCTCACCCATCCAATCATACACTTTCCTCAATCTCTTTTCTTGAGGATCATGCTTCCTCTCCCAGTCCAATGCATCATCCAATGTATCAAATCTCTCGTTCATGTCATTCTCTGCCGCCTTGATCTTATCCCACATGTCCACAATATAATCCACCAAATTGTCCCAATTGCCTGCTTCACGACATGTATGCCAATACACATACGAACGCAGCTGTAGACGGACTTCCACATCAGGATGTACAAGTATTCTCAGGGCCAGACCTTCCCCAGTCTCTGGATCCCACACGCGCAAATACCCTAACAAATCATCATATCGTTTGGTTTGGTCTCTAATAGATGCACTCACTCCGCTAGCAGTGCACAAGCTCTCCCACTTGATCATGTCTTGCTCCAAATGAAATGTTCCGAAACGTTCGCGACACTAAAAAATGATTGTAGCCGGGACTCGAACCCGGGTTTTAACGGCCACAACGTCACGTGTTACTAACTACACCACTACAACCATCTCCCAGACGGGGCTCGAACCCGCGACCAATGGATTAAAAGTCCACCGCTCTACCCGCTGAGCTACTGAGAGGATGTTGCCAATTAAATAACAAAAATAGTGAGGTCCTTCCAAGTTTTTCAATTTGGAAAAGCCAAAAACTCCTTCGGACGGGACTCGAACCCGCGACGTGTGGATCTACAGTCCATAGCTCTACCTCCTGAGCTACCGAAGGCTTCTGATTATTTCAATGTGCGAAAAAGTATCATATTCTTCAGATGGGACTCGAACCCATGACCCAAGTGTTATTAGCACTACGCTCTACCAAACTGACCTACCGAAGATCACATGGTATATTCACGATAAACTTTCTTAGTGGTGACGCCATCGATCCGAACTTCCCCATTGGATAAACGAAACGCACCATCATTCTTTGATCTCACCGTAAATCCAAGTCCAATCGTGACATCTTCGTCTAGTTCTTTGTGACTCCATTCCTCCAGTATTTCGTGCACTTTCTCGGTCTTATACTTCACATAGCTCATTAATCTCTCGTCCAAAGCAGTTCTCTTCCGTTTTTCAGCTTTGGGCTGCTCCTGTTTTACGACAATCACTTCACTCATCCTGACAAATGACCAATTCACAATTTGTCTCACTGTTTTATACACCCGTACTCTCTTCTGATTGGTTCCCGAGCGTTTTCCGAGCCTTTTCCGACAATTTAAAATTTTGGGGACTGGGGCAAGTTGGCCGACTATTTCCCGAACACTTTCCGATGATTTTCCGACACTTCTGATTGGTTCCCGAGTGTTTTCCGAGCGTTTTCCGATCACTTCCGGTGGAGGTGTCTGGGGCGAGTGCGCGGTCAATTCCGGTATATGCCCAAATATGGGCAAAAGGGTTTGGGCACTATCCCACGTGACTTCCGGTTTATGCCCATATATGGGCATACTTCCGGCTTGGTAACCCAAAAAAAAGTTGCATCAGCCATGGTATAACTACTATTATGGTAATTTATGTGCATAATTTGGTTGTATCCCTGGAGGTAGCACTACTGGCGAACCAGTATAACTAAACTAAAGATATATACTTGTTATAAAAATATAAAGAATTAGTTGATAATAACTACTTTTAAATACACAAGCATGAAATAGCAAAACGAAACATACGGTAAATAGTTGTAAAAATATTTAGAATCGAGTGACTAAACTAAAATAAACAGCAATGATAGATGTAGTTTAACATTCATACAAGACTCGATCACCACCACTTATTTCTATACATAAGCATTTTCCCGAGTTGGCGCATGACTGAGGAACAAGCTACCAATAAAGCTCCAGATGCAACCCAAAAGGACATTCAATAATGGAATACAAAAAATAAATTTAAATTTTGTAGAATCTCAAGATAATAGATAATTGCATTGGTTTTGATCCGAAAAGTTAATTTTTTTTGTGAATACGTCTTAAATGTGAAAAAACTTTATTATTACTTTTATTAGACATTGTTTTTGCTAACAGATTGCATTATAAACAATTGGGCCTTGAGCCAGTCAGTGACATGTGTAAAGAATAACAATTAACTGCTGTTTTCTTTCATGAAAAATAGAATAAAATTGTGAAAAACACTGCTTCAAACATGGTTTCATTTGTGTTAAACATTCTCATTTCGTAATTTCTACTACAGTAGCCACATGCGCAGCACAAACGCATATTTTTTTACTTTGAAAGACCAGGCTCTTTTTGCATTTGCTTTGGAAGTTCGAGAATTCGAGCTGATTAAGAATAGTTATATTTTTAAAAACGACTGTGAATAAAAGACATTGGTGAGATGAATGTTATTTTTTTTGAGTGTGTGTGTGTGTGTTGAGACAGCGTTCCTTTTTATCCTTTAAATTATTCTTGGAGGCTGTCGATGGTCTCCTTACTACGTCCTAAGCTTTTATCCACGTTGTCAATTTTGTTGCTTGTGTCAAACTTTTCACTAGTAGCTTTCTCATATTTCAGCATTAAGACTTACTTTTTGTTAGGAGAAGATTGAGAGAGGCCTTAGTGTCTTTAATGATATCACCAAGATCCGCTGGTTTCCTCCAGCATTTTAGTAATAGCTTCTTTCTCCTTGGTGTACACAGTTTTTACGAAGTAATGCTTATGATCTCTCCTTGCAAGAAAAAACGCGTGACTAAGGTCTTTTTGCTTACCTCTACTCTAGCTTCGTGAACACGTGAACTCGTCTCCGCCACACTTGTAATAGAGCGTCACTCAAGAGTGTTTGTTTCGTTTTGGTTTCTTTCAGAAGTTGAGTAAAAGCTTCTTGGTGTATACATTTTTTACGAAGTAATGCTTATGATCTTTACTTGTAGGGAAAAAATGTGTGACAAAGGTATTTTTGCGTATCTCTACTTCAGCTTCCTCTACACGTGAACTCCTCACGAGAACACTCGTTAGAGCATCACTCAAGAATGGTTGTTTCACTTTTGTTTCCTACAGCAGTTGAATAACAGCTTTTCCCTTGGTGTTCAGATCCTTGACGAAGTGATACTTATTTTTTAACAATAAGAAGTTGTTAATATATTTTAATGTCTCGATGATTTTTTTTTGCACGTTCTAACTTTTATGCTCATAGATAATCTCAGTTAGCTTTTACTATGTTTTTTGTGTATTTGAATTTCGAAGAAATAGGCACTTCTTTTTTTTATTATTTTTATATTTATTTTAACATCATGTTCTCGTTGTCGTTGCCGTCATTTCTTCTGTTAGGCGAGTCATAACAAATGACCAGGGGCTAACAGGATTATCTTTTCATCACATTTCCAACACTTTCCTCAATAACCTTGCGGTTCCCAATAGTGCAGCTTTTTGCATCTCTCCAACACTGGGTGTTATCCCTAGCTTTTCAATCTACCTATCAAATCCTCTGGTTACACTTCCAAGGGCTCCACTCACTACAGGGACAACTTCTACCTTTTTGAGCTTCCACAATCTTCCAATCTCTATCTTCAGATTCTGATATTTTTCTACTTGTTTTTCTTTCTCCCCTACTCTTACATCAGCTGGTACAGCAATATCGATGATTATCCTCTTTCGCTCTTTCTTGTCAATTGCAATTATGTGTGGTCTTCTTGCCTCTGTCATGCTGTCACACTAGACATTGATATCCCACCAAACTTTCACTTCCTCATTTTCCACTACTCCTTCTGGAACATGTTCATACCCTTTTTTGTATGCTCTAACCCATTTTTTTTTTACAAAAGTCCCGATCGACTTTCTTTGCTACATTGTCGTGCCGTCTTTTATATTCTTTCTGAGCTAATTCTCACATTTACTTACTTAGTGTTACACGCTTTCACCTAATTATTGTTATTACTTGTGATCTCTGCGTGCATGGAGATTTAATGAATAAAATACGCAAGTGTGACTTACAATTATTACTTTATCATCAAACTTGATTTTGCATCCTATTCTTATTAGGATAAAAAGCGATTGAGATCTTTGATCATATCACCAATATTAGTAATTTGCCTTAATAAGATTTTAAATCAGTATACTGCAGTTTGATTTATATACGAGGAATACACACTCGACAGTCACCGCAATTTGTTCGTTTTGAATAGTTTTACTTGAACGTATACTTTGCATTACGAGGTTAGATGCATGCTGCTTTAGAACAGGCAAAGTTCCTTTCCTTACTTTTTGCTGCTTTTCAAAGTCTATTTTATCGTCTCTGTGCTCCTAAAAGGCTATTTGCTGTTTGGCGCATGTAAGAACAGGATCCACTATGTGTGACAATATTTGTTCGTTCTTGAGGTTCTCGTTGTTCACTGCATTGATCTGTGTGTCAATTCATTTTTCAACATTTGCCATTTGGCTCTTAATACAATCAGTACGCTCAATACATTTCTTGTGATATTCCTTTGCTTCATGAGCATCCAGTTTGATTTATTGTAACTTCAAAAGGATGTTTTTACAAAGACTCCTAACGATGTTTTGACCTGATCGTGTATTAGACATGGTAAGCACCAACCTCAAACAAATTCTTCATGGGCACTATAAGCAAGCCATCTTCTTTGATCTAACCATTTTACTTGGAGTGATTTATTCTACCACTAAACTGTTGGGTGTCAAGATGATGTGGCTGAGTTGAGAATGAGATACAACCGGTTGCCAACTTTTGCCAAGGAACGCTAACTTTTGGCCATCGTTCAACTTCTCCCGTTTGAGAAAAATTTCACTAACGTCATACGGCGGCGCAACCTTCACATCCTGGTTAAAATCCCCGATCTGACTGTCCGTTGGACTGTCGACTGCATCACCAGCAGTATCACCTCGAACTGCCACCACTGAGTTGCAAGGTGGAGCATCTTTAAATTGTTTTTGGTCGGGTTGATGTTCATTTGGTTCAGCAGCAGTAGCGGTTAGGAAGGCATTCAAAGTGGATTGTGTGACTGACTGTCTACGTCGTTTTGCGGATCGGTTATATACTTTGCACAACAAAAGCGAAGTATCATATATTATTCACCCTCTGCCATGTTGTTGCCTTTACGCCGTTTGTCTGCTGACCAACGTTCCACTAAGGCACGTAAAATCCTTCTGTTTGTACTTTTTATATATTCTTTATTTTCCTGGTGAAAAAAGGGGGGTGACTAGTCACCCGTTCTATTACCCCCCATTGCCCCCTCTGGATCCACTCCTGCACCAACAGAAAGATAATAACTTTGTTATTCAAATGAAACAAAATTTATTTAACTGTAAAGAACGGGAGACAGCTTAACCCGAGCTACTGTAATAACTACTCTTAATACAATCTCAGTACAACTAAATGGATATTAATTTTCTTTAAGCTTATCTGACCACAGGCAATGTACTGTCTTTCTCTTTGACGAAATCTCCACTAAAACAAAATTGACAGCAGAATGTTAAAATGGTATTACAATATAACTTGAAAATCACAAACAGGGAATTAAATCCTGAATCACAACAATCAACTAAATAGTGAGCGGTTTAAATAGTCTCCAAAAGTTACTATTTACTGCTATTACAAAAAAAACCCTATTTTTAAACTTACCAGTCACAAACTATTTTGAAATTGATGAGTTATAGTTCTAGAAAATTCTTGAAACAACACATTGCGTAACATTGACCGCGAAATTTTCGGATAATTCCTATCTTTGTAACAATAGGTTCGCAAACTTTCTTGTCTTTAATTGGTTGCTTCCATTCTGGAGTCATATTTGGTGTGCATCTCTCACTGAGTCGTTTTTTGTATTGGGCGCAGTCGTCCACTGATTGAGCTGTTCAAAGTCGGGAGGTTATGAAATTGATCATTCTTATTCCATTGCTCCGAATACGAGATATAAAGCCTTCTTATTTACTAAAAAGATTAGGATTATAAAAAAAAATTTTTTTTTGGAAACTTGTCAAACAATTGTTTTTTTTTTGAATTAAAACTGCTATAATGTTCAGAATTCGCATTTGTGATTTTTTAAACGCTTGTGTGATCAAGGGAATAATTTATGTTAAGAAATAATAATAACAAGAGGCTCCGCTGTCAGCAAGACTCGTGCTGGAGGTCTTATCACAACCATACATATTTTGTTGTACTGAAATTAAGTGTAATTTAAGTAAAAAATAACCTAATAGCCTGTGATCCCAGTAGTTGTATTCTTAAGTCTGAAATATGCGAGTACATACATACATATACATACATAAACTTTATTTATACTCGAATTTCAGAGTAGCTTTACAGAGCTAATTTCTTCGAGAAATAATAATAATAATTAATAATAAAATTAATGATAATAATAATAACAAAATTTAGTGAAAAAGTTAAGTTAATTATATACATATGTACACTATTTACAAAGATTACTCAAGTTTGTATTTTAATATCTCTCGCCGGAAGTCTAGTACAAATCTCCCGCCATTCCTTTCTCTCACACTTTCAACTTTTCCCACCTTTTCAGAAAACCATCAACTATGTACACAGGCTATTAACACACGCAAGTGCCAACTAAGGCAAAATTTACCCTAATTGGTCTCAATGAAACTTTTTAAAGACCTATAACAATTAAAACTCCCTGTCCCAAACACAAACAATACACGAGGTTATCAGTGAAAACATAAAGCAAGTTCATGCTAAACAGAACTTTAGCTATGAGACTGTATTAACCCTATAATTATCATCAATAAAATTAGTTTTGTTATTTAGTGTTGACTTAATTCTAAAGCACAACTGAAGCCGACAGGGGCCATAAAATAAAAAAATTTTAAAAGGAAACAATTCAAATAGTTTTATACTATCAAAATGGAAAAAGATTGCAAATCAAATTTCTAAAATGTTTATATTCTAAAGATGAAAATAACAAGCTATAAACATTTACAATAAATATATTTATATACAGTGTCTAAAAGAAAGATATAATGAGAAAATATTTATATAAAATACAAAAGAAGTAAAACTCTTGTGCCATTTACGTACACTAATAATGATAAATGTTTTTCAATTTTTTTGTAATACTACTTTTAAGTTTATATAATCATCTCCTAAAATACAAAGTAATATTCCGATATTTATTGTTTTATTTTGTAGAAATTCAGTTGTAGTTTAGCGGGAATTGGGTCTACATATCAAATCTCTAGATTATTTTACCGTCAACGTTACATCTTAAAATTGCAAGGCAGGTGCTCGTACTGCTCGACGGCTCAAATCTTGACCTAAAAGTCGAATAAGACGTTGTTTTGTACTCTATTTGGTCGATGAAACTCAACCAATCTTTTCAGATACTCTTGTCCTACCTCTGCCAAAAATGTGCAAATTTTGTAGTCAAGTACTTTAATCTACTTTTGCACTCTTCTACATCCCCTATGTCTTCAGGCTCTATTGCTCATACGCAGCTGCCATGCATTAGGTGTGCAGGATTCAAAGCCACCTTTGTGTCTTCCTCATAAACGTTTGCTAATGGGCGATTATTCAAAGTGTTCTCTATCTCTACTAGTACTGTTAAGACCACACCATAGGTCAGTTTTGCATTACCTAGAGTTTTCCTTAAACACATCTTCACACTCCCCACCATTCTCTCATAGAATCCACTCCACCATGGAGCTTTTTCAAGTTAAACTGCCTTTCATCCTTTTTGTTTCTACATATGCTTGTATTTCTGGATGATTGTAAAGAGTTTCTACTGCCTTTTTAGTTGCCTTTAAAGTCTTGGCATTGTCTGATACTTTGAGCCCTTTCTAGCGCCAAACCGTCTCAGGCTTCTTCTAATGTTGGTGCTTCCAGGCCCTTTATTTAGTTTAATTACAATACTCTTGATACACTCGCGAGAAGAGCGCTACACAAGCTTTCTTCATGTTTGCACCGCTCTTAAAATACAGAGGACCTGCAAAGTCAACTCTTGTACCAAAAAATGGCTTGCCCTGTGTTACTCTAAAATATGGGAGATCTGCGGATCGAGGAGGTGTAAAGGTTTTTCCTTCATGTCTCCTGCAAACAGCACACTTCCTCATTGACTTTTTGATGACCTGTCTGACTTCTGCCACCCAAATCTTGGTACGTCGTTGCACTAGCGTGGCTCTAACCCCACCTTAATGTGACAATCTAACACTGTCACTATTATGCGGCAGATAGTGTATCATATTGTCCTCCTCTAAAGCACACACTGGTTCTATAACTCCTGACTCTAGCTGACCCTTGATAACTGCCTCATACTCTTCTAGAAGGTCTGGTTCTTGTCTCAACTTTCGAAGTTTGTTATGAAAACAAATTAAGCTTCTGCCATAGTTGTCTGTAACCCATTGGTCTGACATGACAATTGATCTTGTAGTTGTTCAATCAGATTGGCCAGCACTGTATTAACTCCATCTAGAAACTCTGCATGCAAACCTGTATTTCATGGGTTTTGATAACACCTAGCCTAGCTTGGTCTCTACAGCTACAGGTTCTTCTCCTTTCCCCCTGATAACACATCCCTTTTGGAATTTGTACTAAAGGTAGTCTGCTCTTATTGAAATACTTATTTCTAACCTTTTTTTTTTCTAACTGCTGAAAACCAGACCTTTTAGATGAAGGAACTGATCTCTAGCTAATTCTATGTGGCAATTAGAAATGCTAAAATTCAGTGGCATTACGTATGCTTGCATACTAATGCTCTTACCTCCATCTACTCTATTGACATTAAATTAAACTACATCACTAACTATGCGTTTCCTTTTCCCTGCATTGACCAAGGGCATTAATGCATAGCCACTCCTGTCTTACAAAGGGAAGTTTAGCGTTTTCCACTGCTGTGGACGTAATAAAGGAACAATGACTTCCGGCATCATACAGAACCCTTGAATAAATAGGAACTCTTCCATCCGCCCTACTAATTACACCAACTGCTGTTGGTAGAGCAATTCGTTTGTCAGATCCCACATGAAAATTTCCTGCAAGCCCCACAGCGATATAATTAGAACTCACTTCCCCATCACTACCAGTGTTGGCAACCTCCCGTTGTTGATCAGGCTTAGCTTCCCTCGTTGACCTTTACAAATAGAAATGTGATGAGCCCTCCTACAATTAATACTAACATTGCACTTCGTTTTACATTCAATTGATCTTTGTTTTTTTTCTAGACTTCGAAAACATCTTGCATACGTAATTAATAAGTATTTGCGTTCCTTAATTGTCATAGCTTTCACATTTCTCCCTCTCGTGTTTGCCAAGGCAATACACACATGTAAACTTCATCCTCTGCGATTGAAGAGGATCTTTTTTGTTTGTGCTGCTGTTTGTTTTTTGCCGCAAGACAGCTGGTGTTAGTCTCTCGTGATTAAATAACTGTTCCATTGTCAAGACATAAACCCTTAGTTTCTATGCAGTTATGAGACGAAAGGCATTTGGCACTGTTTGACTTTGTGCTGGCACCACAATTCCGGAATATAAACACTCTCCTCTACTCCAAGCGCGTTTAATCCTTTGTAATGTCTTTAAGCTGTGTTGTGAAATCGCCTCAGTTGTGGTGTATTCTCTATCATTGTATACAGCCAAAAGGTTTAGCAAATCGTTAGTATGAGCACATTGGATTACATTTTTTTCCCCATATCATTGTTTTAATAGATCATATTTTTAAAAAACACACAACTCTTTTTATGCTAAACGCATACATGTTTCGGCAAACCTTTGCCTTCTTTAGTGCCAAAATTACTAGTTACAATGACAAGTATTTATAAACGGATAGAATAAAATATGATAAATGAATAACAATGGTACAAAAGGAACCCGTGAAAATTATAAAGACAATTTTAAACTAACATGCTTCACTTGTTGGTTGAGAGAGAGTTTCATTAAATTAATGCAAATGGCTTCTTTAATTTTAAGTTAGATTTGAGTTGAGGCTTGTGATAGAATACTGAAACAACTGGGAGAACTTAAAAGACGATATTTATCAGAACCAGCTAGGTGTTTGTAAATAGATCAATAGCCACATTGTAATTTTGCAGTTGTTCAAGTAAGTCCTCCAATTGCTGTTAACAACAGTTCCATTAAATACATTTTCAAATGTTTAAATTTGTCTACTGCCGGGAAAGTGCTGTTGTGTACTGTGCTTTTAAAAGCGTGCCAAATTCTGGCTGTTCTTGTATACACAACATCCAAATTTCGACAAATCAAACTTCAGTAACTTAGCCATACCCTTAATGGGCATTCCCTCTCCTTGGTTGCTATTAATATTATGTTGGTAACTGTTAGTCACAGGCGGATTTTGTAGTTGATTTTCTGCGTTGTTTTGTAAATTTGTTCAGTTTTGTGGGCGGTTTCGTCTAAGTTGACCTCGCTCGATCCCAATTTTTCATGAGTGTTTCTAGCTCGTCACTCGGGCAAGAATCTCATCTTCCTCATGATCTATATCTTGTAATTTTTGTCTGATGCGGCAGATCTCCACGATCTGCTACTCTGTATTCTTTGCCTTAGCTAATTCATCCTTAGATTGCTGGTTTAAATCTGGTTCCGAGGACCACGTGTTGCCCTTTTTCAGCGACAGACACTCAATAACGGTTTGGAAAAATTCTTGATAAACTTTTGTTTGTTCTCTTTGCTATGACACTCTACAACAATCTGTCTCGCATTTTTTTCAATTAAGTTTTTAATTAATTTTCACGTACATGCTATAATATTTAATTTTTGATTGACGGTTTTTAACTGATTGAATAACTTAATATTTTTAACTTATCCTCAGTACGTTGCAGCTAAAAGTTTGGTAGCTTTGTTAATCCAGTGGAAAGTAACATATGGATCTTTGCTTAGTGCAGGTCGTGTTTTGAGAACAAGCTCCCACTGTTTTTGCAATATGGCAAAATATATAAGAGTGCATTCCCAATTAGGTACTGCATAGGGTAAAACGCTTAGAAAAGAAAACAATTTATACATGAAAGATTCTGTAGTTAGGAAATTTCTAAGAGAAAAAACTTAAAAATCCCAGAGATTTTAATTGAGAAACTTGTTTTTCCATGACTATTAGCAGTGGTAAAATAACGACAACAGTTGACCTTCCCTTGTTGTTGCTCACGGTTATAATCAAAAGTTAAAAGTAGGGCATGGAAGCCATACATATTCTTATTTACTCTGCTTTTTGAACTGACTATGGCAAGCGCACTTTCTTTTTTTATGCTGTTTCTTTATATAATGCCCTTCCAGTGGAAATTGAGTTACTGGCATCGTGCGTACTTCCCGAAGTTACCGTTTTTTTGTGTTTGTTCAGAAAAAGCTCTAAAGTATTTTTATCCCTTTGTTAAATGGTCTGCCTCACCTCGAGGAACGTTTTTTCCACACCCGCCTTTTTTTATGTTGATTGCGACTGCTATTTTCAATGTTACCGTTTTTATCCTCCATCCCTCGGTAAACCCCGCCCCTCTAAGCTCCCATCTCAATTTTAGGATTTCTGTGACTTATATGTTCCTGTATATGTATGCTGGTATTTATATCCGTGTGCTAGTATTAACTGTATCTGTTGTTGAAGTATGCGTAAATATTTGCTGGCTTTTGAACTTTGCTACTCTCTGTTATTGTTTGACTGATTTTCCTGTCAAGTCGTCACCATCGTGACGTCACCAATGATGGTGGTTGTCACCGTCAATTCATCGTTATAGTACTGGTTGATTCTTTGCTTAGGTCTTTGCATTTGTATTGCTTAATTTAGAGCATTAGTTTTTTTTAATTAGTTATAAAACTGTTATACTTTTAACTTTACCTTAGGACGACATTGAAATTCCAATTCCCAAGTACTTCATCCATGAAAACTCCAAAGTTCTCCAGGAGAGAGAAAAAATGCTGGGAGGGATCCTAGCCAAACTTGGACCACAAGATGTTGTGCAGGTATGTTTTACAGTATCATTACTTTGTTATGCTTTGAGATATTTTTACTCGTGGTACCGTGGTACCACGAGTCAACGTTTGGATTCCGTTTCTTTTTCTTTTTTCTTCGTGTTGCGATTAGCGATTCGGTCCAGTGACTGCCATATTTGGGATTTGTCCCCGGTCGCACGCGGTCAATGCCTCTGGCGGT
>JAOTRI020091415.1:0-15587 GCA_028564885.2 Zoanthus sanctaehelenae
GGGGAAAGGCGGTACAGCCTTTGGGGAACGTCAGTACAATTTACCGGTGTACCGGCCTTAAGAAACACACTGAGTAATAATTATTTTTATAAGATTTGTTTATTTACTGTAGGTCAGATAATTTTATATTTAGTTTCTTTATTGTTACCATGTCTTCTTGTTCAATTTTTTGAATTTTGCTGGTGATTTGCTGAAAAATATCCTTCTGTACTGTAACAAAACTGTAGAGATAATTGTTAATAATAAAACAATCAAATCCAATTTTAATCCAGGTTAATTCGTGTAAATAGGGGTGACCAGATTTACTGTACAAATTCTGGTAGCAATCACTACCACTCTCCATCTTGCTTGATTCATTGCATTCTCCTTTTTCAAACCATCCTTGCTCTCCTTCTCCACATGCATTTTTCATGTTTTCCTTGGTCATCTTTGATTTATCTTTCCCTTCACTTCAAACTCCAACGCCTTAATAAATTAGTGCTAAAGAAATTCAGCGACTCAGCAACCACAAGCACTGTATTGTGATTGGTTACTGCCTGGTTAAGTTTTATAAATTTTCTAATGAAAAATGGATAAATCCTTTCAACAAGTTTGAAGATTAATTATTGTCTAGTAAAATAGATAATTTAACCTCAGCAAAGGTCTGTTTTTTAATGATAAAATGATTTCTGTTTAACTTGCTGACGATGATAGTTATGATTGCTGATTATGATGATTGATGAAAATGATTGTTGCTGCTGACGATGATTGATGATGATGATTGATGATTGCTAATGAAGGTTGATGATGATTGCTGATGAAGATTGCTGATGATTGTTGATGAAGATTGATGTTTGTTGATGATCATTGAAAATAATGATTGCTGATGGTGATGATGATTGCTGATGAAGAGTGAGGATGATGATTGATGATGATTGCTGCAGCTGATGATGATTGATGATGATGATGAATGATGATGATGATGAATGACCTTGATAATCAATGATGATGGATGATGATAAGTGATGATGGATGATGATTGATGATGGATGATAACTGGTAATGATGGTTGATAATGATAATGGGTGGTGATTGATGATGGTTGATAATGATAATGGATGATGATGATGGATAATGATTGATAATGATGGTGACTGATGATGATAAAGATAATGGATGATGATGATGGATAACGATTGATAATGATGGTGACTGATGATAATGATGATGGATGATGATAATGATAATGATGGATGATTGATAATGATGGTGATGATAATGATCTCTGATGACTGATGCTGATAATTGATGATGATGGATGATGATGAATGATGATGATTAATGATGACGAATGATGATGATGATGATGACTGATGACAGATGATTGCTGATGACAAAGATGAGAAGTGATGATGATGATTGCTGATGATCGATGTTGAAGATTATCCAATAAATTAGCAAAGTTTAACTTAAAACATACATTACCTGTCAAATGTAGAAACATCTTGAGATAACCTTCTTTTATCGATCTACAGTTAAACGCATGTCCAATAACTTTTTAATGTACAAGAATAAAATTACAGAAACAGCCAGACTTTAACAAAGTTTTCAAATATTCAACAACTGCATTTCACTTACTTTTGGTTCCAATGGTGTAACATGATGGGATTTGCAAAAGTGAGTTGAATGGACCTTGTTTGTGCAGTCTTCACACAAATAAATTCCTTGTTCTAGATAACAAAACAATAGTTTTTAGCAATGTTAGCAGCAATAAGCAACAAGATAGTTCAGCAGATGAATAAAACAAATATTAGAAAAACATATTTATTTGTTAATTTACAATTATCATCCAATACAAAGAGCAGGTGAAAAGTGATTGATGTTTATCCAGCCGAGAAGTAGCAATGTTCATAAAATTATCTATCTTTATTATCTACTGTATTACTAGGCATTAGCTGACACTAAGAACGATACTTTAAATAACATATAAGCTATAGAGTGAAGTCAGCACTTTCCATAGCCTCTGACTGGTTCATCCAACACCGGATATCCTGTGCTATTCACCTTGAGGACTCATCTCCAAAAAATTGAGTGTGCTCTGACGCATGGTTGCTCCCATGTGAGATAGATTGCAAGACTAGTTGTAAAGCTTCTTTTTACCAAATTCTAATTCTCAGTTATTTTGAAACCAGTTTCTTTTTCTCATATATCACTCTCAGAGCAAAAACTAGTGATACCTAGAAAAATTGGTATACTAGCAATGGTTGCTTGCGGGTGGTCAAGTGCAGATGAAGCAGGACTACTGACCAAACAAATCCAAAAGTCAGTAGTTCAAATCTTGGGGTATTCCAAAATATAAAACAAAGAAAAAAGAAAATAGTGTTGAGGTATAAGATGGTAAGAACAAAACAAGAAAAAAGGGGAAAAAACAGAAAAAAATAAAACTAGAAAAGAAGAGGTAAGTAGAAAGTGGTCAGTGGGTGGGTGGGGAGTGATTGGGGTTGTAGGTGGAGAGTTAGGGTTAGTGTTGGGGTTAGGACTCAAAAAAATTAAATAAATTAAAAGTCTTTTAAAGACTGCTCATAAAACCAGATGTACAAAAATTAAACCAGTTTTAAAAAATTTAAGCTAATTTGAAAAAATTATGAAACAGTTTCAAAAAATTAAACTGGTTTGAAAAAAAAATTAAGCAGTTTAAAAATATTGAACCATATAAATTTTTTTTTCTGTTTTCAGTCTGTTGCAGTTTACTATAAATTGATACCAATACCCATCTCCAAGACCACGGATACTTTTGGTAATATTGGGTGAAATCATTAATGCATGCAGTTTCATTGCATAAATACTACTATTTTAAACAGAGGATAGGGTCTAGGTAAACAATAATAACAACAATAATAAAGACTTTAGTTAGGTGTCAAGTCATTCTAGCCGGCCAAAGGCCTACTAATTTGGGACACCATCTTTACCACTCTCAAGGTGGACGGAGACCTTTCACATTACAACACACATACATACATACATAAATGCAGATACAATCCCCGAGGCCTCCGGTTCAACGTCCTTAACCGAGAAGACGTGAAAGTTTAACCTTTGCAGATGTTACAGCAAAGACCCTAACCCTGTCCGGCCGGGAATAGAACAGGTGACCTCCCGCCCGATAGACTGGCACCTTACCAATCCTAACTCAGTTTTCTTGAAAAATGGTAACATATAAAATCAGACCAACAAAAAATGTTAGTGGAGTGCTAATAAAAACAATAAAAGGCCTAAAGTTGTTGCCTTAGTCATTTGATATAAAATATATATTGCTTCTCGTCCTCACATGTCAGTTCACCCGTTATTATATTTCTAAAGTTTTCAACTAAGCTTCCACACAGCTAAACAGATCTACATTTCCATAAAAAGCCTAAAAAAATATGTAACTGAGGCTTTAAGAATAAACGATGATTGATTAGTCTTTGTTTTTAGGGAGAGCCACACATAAAACACAAGTCAGTCTGACAGTTACACACATGCAGTAATGTCGCATTTCCACTGACCTCGCTGAACGTGACAATCGCTGCAACAAAACTCTGCTCTTCCATGACACACTGGATAGTTTACACAGATATCCATTCCAAAAGAAATAGAATTTTAAAAATAGGACATAAAACAAAACACAGAGCTAGAGACCGAACTAAAATTTCTACATCACATTCGACAAGAACAAAGCGTGAACTTTTTCGAATACTTAGCGCCAAAAGACGAGGGGCTGTCGTTGTTTCTTCGGAAAAAGTCGATAATTCATCGACATTCTTTTGTCGACCATGCACAGGTAGCCCCCCGCGCAGAGCTGTCAAAACATGGGCAAAAATCCAACTACAAGGCTTCTTAAATCAAGGAAGAAATTTTAAACGTTCCGAGTTTTTCAGCGAGGAAGAAGTTCACGTGCGCCGGACGTCTCGCTGCTGTGTGAACTCCAAGACCCATTACAGAACTACTCTTAGCCGGCCTTAGGGACCCTATAACAACGTTGTTATATCAAGGGATAATCAAATATTTTAATGTTTCAGTAATCTCGCTTACTAACAAAAAGCATAAAAGCTTTATGAACATAGTGGTAGACTAGCGCTGAAAAGGGTTATGAAATGAAATATGGTATATCAAATATCCGCACCGGTCGAGGTACAAGCTCAGTAGCTTGCGTTCCTCGTCCTCAATTCTCTAGACACTAGTGCCTCTATCACTATCAGGGAATATACAACATGTGGAGGAATATTTTTCAACCTGATAGATCGGTTTATAGCTCGTCAAGCTACTGTTCTCGATCTTTAGTTCTTGGTGTTGGAGATAAAAATTAATACACTTCCAGGTACAATACATATCGTATTTTATCATTCAAAAAGGAAATATCGAGTGGACGTTTAGAAGGAAGGGGGGAGAAGGGGTTAGACTAAACAAATCAATTTTCCGACTGCCCCTAATTGATGCAATTTCTTTATCATTTCTTTTGGAACACAAAGACAGTAAGACTACCATTGTCTTACTTAGTTCCAAGATGTCAGAATCAATATATCAAGAGCTATACGAAACGTTAAGTCTTAAATGCATGTTTTTAAAATGTTAATCATGCACTGATCGCTCATTATGAAGTTTTGTTCAGTATAAAGTAAATACGTTTTTTTTTCGCTTTTTTATCTTTTTTCGAAATCAAATATCAATGTAAGAGGGAAGCCTACGGCATTTGGTTTTTTAGTAGGAAATACTTCTCAATTCATTTTGAGCTTTTAAAGATAAAGTTATTCTATATATAAACCGCCCGCTAATTACAAGATTCAAAACAAATGATATGATTGTGTATGTGTCAAATTTATTCCCATGAGATTATGCGCGCGTCTGTTCATTCAGACATCACTAATTGCAATTAGGACAAACCATTGTGATTGGAGAATTAGCACGTCACATCAGTGCAATACATTCCGGCGATAACGTGTTTTGTTTTCGCTGTAAGTAGTTTTAGTGAAAATCGGTGGCTAAAGCGAAAATGGAGAGAAAATTTGAGCGAAAGAAAAAATCGACTCTCATGACACCGGACCCATACCACATCCCTGGGTAAGTTTGACTGCGATTTATGTAATGTCATTTTTGAGAGCAAATTTTAGTTGTTTTTTGTCTATCTTTTGAAGCAATCTTAAGTTTATTGCATTAATTACTCTGTCACAACCTCGAACTAAAGGCTGAGTCTGTGAATTTCTTTCCGTTTATCTGGCAGATACTGTGGGTATTGTCCTCAGTTCAAATATCAAATTGGGGAAACATTTGGAAGAACGTCGTGTTCTCTTTTGACGGATCCTCGAGTCGCAAGTTCAGAAAAAGCAGTGCTTTCGTCGTACGTTCCGCGCGCCCCAGCTAAATTCGATGCTAGAAAAATTGTCATAGAGCCGCGATCCTTCGATCTTGGCGATCAGAAACTGTCAGATCCGATGGTACCAGGATACACAGGTAAATAAAGCCGATTAGGTTTGTCTGTTACCGTAGTCATATCCTTTGTAATCTCTGACTCGGTCAGTTAATCTTTTAAGACACAAATCGAATGTTAAACACGTTACTAAACATCGGTACATCCTGGTATAGTGTGAAGAGCATTTGTTTTTGAAGTAAACGTTTATAATACCCCAAGTGCTATAAGTTTAATGATTTGGCGTTAAGATTTGATGCATTACAATTCTTTCGTACGTAAACTATTATTAAACTTAAAGTCCGAAAACGTGAATGATAGCTTTTGCTATTTAGAATTGTTTTTGGTTTCTCTCTCTCTATATATATTCCGCTCCACACTCAGCTTTCAACGTTTTTGCCCACTTAAGGTGTCCGATCAATTTCAACGTCGAACTAGAGGCAATGTGTTCGGTTTTTAAAATTTTTAAAAAGTTGTGTTACATCTTTATGTATACCCTTCGTTTCCAAGGCAGCAAGGATACGCCTCCATTCTTGCATAATTATTTTGACTACTCATAATTTATTCTGATTCGAATCAAACTGCTTTTAAAATCAGTTTATATCAATTTTAAGCGTAGTGTAATTGTAGAACACAACACAATGATTATCCAGGTTAAGTATACTAGGTAATCTGGGTCATTTTGATGAAGCCTAGAAGCACTGGATTGCTTTCTAAAACTGAAGTTGTATTTTACTGGATGCATTAAAAAGTAGAATATGACCTCAATTTTTCTCATATAGCTACTTTTAATAGCAAATGATTCATATCAATCCTTAATTACTCAATATGTTTGCAAAGTTAACACGCAATCAGATTCCATTCGGGCTAAACTTTTTATTAATTAACTGTTACTTTTCCTTGGACCTTTTGCCCTCGAGAATATTTTAATTGTATAGTTTATTGTTATTTAGTATATATATATACCATTTCTCCGCATCATTTTTTACTTGATAATGGCATTCTAGTTAATGTTCAAACGTTGTGACATTTTTAACAATGTTTTTTTATAACAAATTATTGTTTGAAACTTTCTCAGATTTTTTAAAAATTGTTATTTTATGGGTTTTAGAAGGTTCTTGCCTTAAATTTCTATTTTAAAGTTTTTACAAAATCTTTTCTTATAAAAGTTTGCAAAGCAAACTTAAAAACAAATAATATTTATTTTATTTAAAAGTTTTTTTGCAATGTTACAATCCAGTTACCGCAAACGTAACTACTTTAGCAAGCAGTATTATTTATTAGTTCGTTTGCTTGTTACATCATGGGCCTCAAAAATTATATTTAAAACTATCTTTTAAATACTCTTAGGCGGACATGGTTGGCACAGTTCAGTTGGTAAGATCTCTGCTTTCCAACCACAAGGTCCTGAGTTCGATCCCCAGCACTTTGCTGAAATTCAAATATTTGTGTGACCTTTATTTCCGCTTAAGCAAACTCAGCTTTCCATCCTTCCGGGGTTGGTAAATGAGTACCAGCATCTGCTGGGAACTAACCTGCGATGGATTAGTGTCCCGTCCAGGGGGAGTCAAACACTACAGAAACCGAAGATAAGCGCCAGCCCCATGGGCCAGTAGCCTTGTATAAGGATTTAGTTTTAAATACTCTACTTTCAGGAGAATATGGTTGTGTTCAAAATTAACTAAAACTGAAGGTGCCTATTAGTAAAAATATATAGAGGATCAGGGTTCTCATTAGTAGCCGGGACCCGGGTACCGGTACCCACTGGCTTTTATCAACGTACCCGTGTAGTTGGGTGAAACCTTCAAAAGAATATAGCTTCAGACCTCCAGTCTAACAAACAAGTGCCCGCCTACATTAGCTTATTGCCCTTGTAATTCAAATGTTAATGAAAACCCTGGAGGATATTACACTGTGGTGCAAAGATATAAATTATATTTTTGAGTGGCGAAATAATATTTTTCAAACGAGCACAGATCTAGAGAGTGAATAAAAATTTTTGCCATGAGAAAAAAAAATTTTCTCTTTAAGCCGCCATGTGATTTTCTTTTTATTAATATATATAGACACAAATGTTTTTCTGAGGGAAATTACTGAATTTATGTCATCGATAAACTCACATGTGAGATTATGGAAAATAAACCACTCAGGTCCCTGATGTAGTTTTTATGAATTTTATGAGTGCCATATTCTCCAAGAAAACACTAGTGTCTATATAATAAATATATATAGGATAAAAATTGTTTTTTATCTAATAGGCCATCTTGTGATTTAGAACTGCCAAGTCTTGATTAAAATAAGTAAGCATTTGCATAAATTAAATTTATATAAATATAATAAAATTTTTAACCAGGTGAAATTATGAGCATAAACTATGTGTCAATATTATTTCATGCGAAATTTAATCTAATTTGTCAGATATTTTCTCTATTGTTGTGCATAAAAAGCGTCAATTGTGTCATAAAAGTCACATTTTTATAAAGTCATAAAAATCAATATATTTTCCACAAATTTATTAGTTAGATTACAATATGCTTATATATGTTATATAAAGTTTGCCTTTGAGGTAACTTTCTATTTAAACTAACCAATTGTTGTTCTTGTATAATATGGCAAGCCTTTCTTTTTGGAGCCTTTTGTTCAAGCACTGAAAAGTTGTTTTTTCCACAACATTGGGCTTGATTTGTAAGAACTTTTTATCAATTCACGATCGTATTGTATGTATTCATTTGGATGGATGGAAATGATTGATGGATACATGTACCTGTGTGGATATGATGGTCATAGCCAGAGCCTCCCCTCACCCCAAAAAAGTTTCTTTTCACTTGCATTTTGAAATAAAGAAATACACACAACATAATTTGATAGAATATTAGTCCCCTCTTAAGATTTCAGAGAAATTGCCCCCACCTAAAAAGTCCTAATTATGTACGTCTTACTGTCTGTGTGTCTCAGTTTTTACAACTTCAAACCTGTAATGACAAAATTGCCTAGACACAAAACAAACGATCATTACTCATTAGTTTAACTTCAAAACTCTATGATAAAGAGAACTGCTTGCACTTTTCACATTTTCCTCCTCATCAAGGAAATAGGATTTAGGCGCACATCTCTTGTTACTTAGATTATGCTGACGAAGCACATTTTTATGTCTAACGCTCTTTATTGGTAGTAAATTCCTATTCAAGGGTTAGAGATTTTATAAACGTAACACCAGCCGCACGCTGGTTAACTTGCAGCGGCACTTGTTATTCGAAACAAGTTTGATCGACAAAATTTCCTAGTGTGCGTGAAATTTTCGGCGTTTTTGTTCCTCGTGACAGATAAATTAAATATCAAACATGTTTGATTTGTTATGTTACGAATAACAAAAAAGTCCTCGTGTGCGGTGAGCAAAAGCAAGTTGCATTATGAACAGAAAATAGCACGCATGCGAGTTATTAACGAACAATATGACAAATTTGCTCTATGAGCCATATATGAGGACTATTTAACAATTAGACCTGGAGGACGAATGAACTACGAGTAATAGTTCATGAGGCCGAGAGGTCTAATTGTTTTAGTATCACCTAACTAGTTGGACAGAAAAAGCAATAACCTTAATAAATTTCGCTACTCGATGACTATTACTAATAGACCACTAGTAGCGTATAGCCAATCAATATGCTGGATTTGCAATAGTCCACTAGTTGGGTGATACTAATTCTCGGATAGTGATGAAATATTACTGTTTCTTTCACAATAAAAGGTGTTTGGTGGTAGCCCATATAAAACCAGGTATGGAAAAAGTATAGCGTTCAAGAATGTTTTACTCTAGGTGTTTTAGAATTTTTAAGAACATTTTAAACTGAGCCGGATCTTGAAAAACTCCGTAAATTTGAAACTTGACAGGATTTTTTTTGAAATTCGCAATTATACGATTCTGTATTCATGAATGTTACAAGTTTGTTAATAGCAAGCATACAAACTTCTTTCTGTTCATAGTGAAATTTGTTTTTGCTCACCGTACACGAAGATTTGTTGCTTGTGACAAAAAATGTCAAACATGTGACAAAAATGTCGTAAAAGTTCCCCACACACTAGTACTAGGAAATTTTGTTGATCCAACTTGTTACGAATAAACACCCCTCTGTAACAGACCCACCGAGATCGAAAATTCCAGTGGTTTTTTTTAAAAAATTCGCTGGGTTAGACAATTTTTAAAATTTATTTCAGACCCGGGTTTCAGACTCTCAGTTTTTAATCGTGATTCTTTTTATCTCCTCTTTGCGCACTAGACATGAAATATAAACACGCTTTGGAGTGGGGGAGGTAAAAAACCGGCTGGGTCAATTCAGAAAACTCGCTGGGCGATGGGTAGGCCAAAAATCCGCTTGGTAGAGGCAAAATTTCTAGTGGGTCGGGTTTCGGTGGGTCCGTTACAGAGGGGTGCGGGCTGCTAGTTTAGCGTGATAGTGACCATCAACATAAGTGCGTCTGTTTGTAAACAAAACACGAATTGAAAGGGACTGTAACCCATTTTAATAGTCGATCTAAATTTTGACTTTACGTATTATGCAAACTTGAAGCATGGATTTGAACTAAATATATAAATGCAGTTGGTCGGAAGCACCAAAAAACTTACTGCGTGCAACTCTTATAATTAGAGACCTTTTAATCCGACTACGAGAACTAGTACGCGCGTGCGCTCTAACCAGCAAACTCGTTGTCGAGAGAACGAGATTTCAAGCAAAAGTCGTCCTCTCGACAACGAGTTTGCTGGTTAGAGCGCGCGCGCGCGCGCTTAAAATTTCGTACTCATACTCGTACTCGTCTGCGATAAAAACCAGTTGCATCAGCGCATTGTCATGTTTACGAGTGATTTGATTGGCTCTTCGCCTTGATTGAGAGGCAAGTTACTGACAATATGTTTTATGCTGCAAATGGTATCGCAACGTTGCAAAAAGTTGAAGTTTGTTCAAGTTTTTGAGCAACCTCCATCGCTGCGTTGCCAGATGCACAGCAAGATTTTACATGCGCAATTTTTTCAGCAACTTGCGCCGTAGTAGCATTGCGATGTTCTAATCGCGCGCACGGAGTTTGGACAATAAACGAAAGTTGCTATGTTTCGTTTTACCAGGTTTTATACCAAAGGGTGAACATTATTTTGGAAAGCGATACGCAGACACTTGCTTGAGTGCAATCGCAGATTTTCAAACTGACCAAAACTCGAATCGTAAGAAAAAGCAGGAGTTGCGAAGCATAGCCGATCTTCAGACAGGAAGATCCGCACAGCGGGATGCCTTGCCTCAAGACATACAACTAATGACAAAGCACAAGACTCCGCTAAAAGCTATAGCAGAGAAACCAAAGGAATACTACAATATTAGAGAGGAACAGCATTCGCTGTCGCCCTACATCATGCCAAATGACCACCCTCAGAAGTTCAGGATGTCAGGTAAATTTGAAAAGTTTTATTTTCTTTACAAGACGAACTATAGTGTGTACACGCTTTTTTTTTCTAAGAACCAGAGAATTTTGCCGAGAAAGCTCAATGTTGTTAATTTTATGGTTACCTAGCCTTGCCTCCTTATGTTCGTATTCCAGCTGTGAGCGGTTTGAAAAGGATGAGAAATCAAAACAAAAGGCAAGACATTAAAAAACAATTCTGTTTGCCTTTGTTTTGCGAAGATCTCCGACTACTGATATCCGACTTTACGCGGTCGAAGATACACTCAAAATTGTACAGAAGCACTGTTTTTTCACATTTAGTATTTCTGATTAGAACAAAATCCCCGCAATGATTCTTGTTGCCTGTGTTACAAGTGGACACTGGCACTTTTCCTTTTGCTGTATTTGAAACGTAACTATATAATACTATAATAATATTTGACTCCCGATTTATACTTTTGCTTTTAAAAAACACTATCAACTACAGTCCAAACTATACAACTCGAATCCACTCCCTCGGCAACGCCTTCTCGCTCCACGCCTGCGCACACGAACAATATACTCAAACCTGTTAGAGCTAGGTAGACTCACATTGGAAGCCATGTATTCCTGCATCTCCATGCGCGATATGTCCGATAGTCATATTTTGCTATGTGATTATACTCTTAAAACAATTCTACATGGAAATTTGTAAAAACAAAATTGAATACATGCTTTTTTTATAAGAACCAATATGTTTTCAGAGGCTCACTGTTCTTTATTTTCTGGCGATTTTAGCTTCAAATTGTTAGTAATAATAATAATACAATTTATATAGCGCTTATACGGTTAAGTGCTAAGCGCTTAACAATAAAATTAGCCTAACTATGAATCTAAATAAAACGATAAAACCTTAAAAATATATATATAAAATGAAATAAAGGTACAACTAAAGAAAACTTGATTTAAAAAGATGAGTTTTAACAGCAGCTTTAACTTTAGGGGTAGCCTGTTCCAGAGTTCCGGTGCTGAGACGGAGAATGCACGCGGGAGCCATATGTTGCTAGTCGGAATTTTTTGGGTTGCAGAAGGGAGGCAGAGGATGAGCGGAATTTTCTTACTGGAGCGTAGCGTTTCAGTAGATCAGATAGATTAGCTGAAAACGTTCGAATACTTTTCAATTTCTATTCAATTTCTTTTTTAATTTCTTATTTTATCTTGTTTCCATGCAGATAACGGGAAGCTTGTTCCGAAATCTCCAGTGTCTCACAAGAACGACACTCAGCTAAAGTATTTTCCACTCTTAATTGCAATATCTGGGTTACTAGCAATAGTCGCCATTTTTTTGCTGCTAGCAGTAATTTATCAGCATCAAAAAATTCAGAAAATTTTGTCTTCAAGTTTTTCATCTCAAGTACCAGGGGGAAAAGTGGACAACGTGGACTCGATGTCTGATACTATTATTGGTAAAAATATTTTTTTAAAAATGTATTTGTAAAATGAGTTTCGGAAATTAAAAAATAAAAATTTGACGATAATCTTTCATTTTAATGTTAAATAGTACAGATAAATTAAATAGAAGACCCTTGCTTAAGTTTCTTATTTGTGGATGTTTTTAGACTATATTTCATGTCTTCTCTTTTATAAGGACGTTATTTTAAAACCTTATTGAACGCCGTCTGGTTAGCCTACTGTCTGTGATGCGGGAGGCTTGGGCTCGATTCCCGGCCAGACCAACACTCAGGGTCTTTAAATAAATAATTGAGGAAAAAGCGCTGCCTTTGCTCTAACATCTGTAAATAGTTAAACTTTTGTGTCTTCTCCGATCAGGACGCCGTAGACTCTCGGGAATTATATCTGTGTTTATGTGTGTGTGTTGTAATGTCAAAGGTCTCCGTCCACCTTGGAGTAGTAAATATGGTGTCCCCATTAAGTTGACCTTTGGCCAGCTAGAAAGATTTGACTTCTAAATAAGGTCTATATTATTATTAGTCTTTCTGAAATTAATGTATCTATGTGTATCTTTTTATGTGTGTCTGTCTGTCATTTCCAATCATTTTAGAATTGCAAAGAAAGCAACCAAATTAGTAGGAGTTTGGCAAGCTATAATTAAATAACTTTTAAGGATTTTCCAGTCATCTTTATTATTATTTTCCCATACCACAGCTATGAATATGAAACATATCCCGGACAAAACTGAGGAGCTACAAAAAAACACAGAAACATCGGAATTAGGTTACGAGGAATTGATGGACTTCAAAAACAAGGCTTTTGAAGAATCGCATAAACGTTCATGTGTTGCCTCTTCTGTAGGAAAAACGACGTCATCCACACGTACACAGGAGGATTGTCACAACGATGCACCCAATAACGAAACCGTGGAAAATCACTCTAATTCTGCACAAGATGATAACGAAACAACTTATGACTACGCGTACCAAGACAAGATTTTGCTATCACCGGAAACTATTTCTGCAATCCGCGAGCAAGGAGTAGTTGAAAATGATTTAAAGAATGATGACGCTAGACCGAGTCCCCTAAACTCAATGAACAAAAAACACGATTCAGGAAAAAATTACCACTATGCATACGATCACGCCAAAATCCAAGTTAGGTCAAACCACGGGTAATGTTTTAGTTTGGTTACGATTTTAAAGACACAAAGTACACATTAGAAAGTTTGCTCGTCTTTTTTCCTTACATAAACTGAAGAATATATCGAAGGTAAATATCGAGTTGCTGGGCAACACTGATCTTAATTCATTTGTCAAAAACACTTTTGCAATTCCACTTTACGCATGTTGTATTGATTTCTACCAAATCTTTTGAATGTGGATTTTTATTTACCTTTATGTAATATCCACCATAAATGTAATACCCAACATAAATGTAATACCCACCTTAAACGTAATACCCATTATAAATGTAATTACCATCATAAATGTAATAACCATCAATCATAAGTGCAATAGTCAACCCCACCATGAGTGTAATAAAATTTAGCTATAAGTGTAATAACTCAAACCCACCATAAATGTAATACCCCATCAACCATAAATGTAATAATCAGCTTTGTTGTTCTAAAAGAGGTCTCCGAAACAAACAATGTGCGACTCTTCAGATTATTTTGGGGCCTTAAATACTTTAATACCTTTATTTAGCTTCGAAATTCGAGAATTAGCGTTAAATTTCTCTATTAACACTGTGACATATGATATCACTGACAGAGAACCGTAGGGTGGGTTGTTATATTACATGCTCAAAATACGAAACTGCATGACACTACAACAAAACGAGAACGGACTTTTTGGCGGCATTTTAGAATCTAGCGAATATACGAAAACGGTAAAATCGATGCTAAATCAGTTGATTATATTTCATGCCTTTTTTACGGCCTATTTACGGCTTTTTAGTGATATTTATGGCTCTTTAGACATGATATAAACTGCGCCCAACATTGTTGGATCTGATTCAAACCCGCTGAACATTGTTGAACCGCGCTTGAGTGACCGCGAAACAAAGGAAATGTTGGCCGCTTGTTAAGTGAAAGTTTGAAGAAGTTCAATCTTCAAGCTTCATTAAGTTCACACTCTGTGATTATCACATGCGAGAAGTTATACATACTTTTTTACGTAATGATGGCATGACATATGATGTCACAAACTATAACTGACAGTGAACAGCGACTATATCAACAGGATGGGTTGTTACAAAACCTGATTGACTTTATTTACAACTCTTGTAAGGGTTTGTGTACCTATAGAATACAATAAACTTTATTTAAGGAAGGACACCCCTTAAACCATTTATATATTTACAAAAAATATGATAAAAATTCTAATAATTACAATGCATGATAGTATAAATAACCTATCTTGGATTGATAAACGTGTAGTCAAAACAAAACACTGTCATTCATGATACACTAAAGCCAAAGTCCCGCCAAAGTCTCATTTCGGAGACCTCTTTTAGAACGGCAAAGTTGATTATTTTATTTATCGTTGGTGGGGTATTACATTTATGGTGGGTTGAGTTATTACATTTATGGTTAAATTTTATTACATTTATGGTGGGGTTGATTATTAAATTTATGGTTGATAGTTATTACATTTATGGTCGTTATTACATTTATGGGTAATACAACTGCAGGGACCTGGAATGAAAAATTGCGCATTGAACGCTTCTAGAGCGTTTTGTTTTCAGTTAACTAGACAGTCACAAACTTTAATTGTTAGTAAATATAACTTTTCGTTTTTCCGTAAATAAAAATAGGGCGTGCTTTATGATAGCCGCAGTTCAAATTCATGGGGAAACTAACCCGTCTCAATTTCAGTTTGAGACAGTTTTACGGCCGTTGTTACAATATTAAGAAATTTAAAAAAAAAATAAAATTAACAATCCTTAAGTCATATCATTTACCAGCTACTTTTTTATTTATTTATTTATTTTATTTACTTTTTGCATACTAATAGGCCATTTCCGAGTTCCCTTCCGCCTCTGTTTCAAAGCGAGTCTAAGTGCGAAGCCATTCTATGAAAATGACTTTGATTTGCATGAAAATGAAACTGAATACAGAACTCATTTTCATATGAAAGGGAACTCGGAAATGGCCTATTGTACATAACGTTTAAATAGGAAGTAATGAAATACTGTTTAAATAACGCCATCAAATTTTTTATTATATACACTCTTTTTTTTTTATAAGAACGTCTTATTTTTGGGCCGAGGCTGAACGTTCTTAAATATTTTGGGGATTTCA